>MU622259.1:10197-25397 GCA_025399235.1 Backusella circina FSU 941
GGGAATCTTGGTGATGCCGTATCCTTCTGACTTATTCTATCCATTAATTCATCAAGTGTTACGTTCTCGGAGGGATATATCTCATCACAATCCTATTGAAGTTTTTTTTTTTTTTAAAAAAAAGGTTTTATATTTAAATAAGCTCTTTCATTATTTATATTTTACCTCGTCAAACACTGTCATTGGCTTGCCAGCACATGCAGAAAACCATCTATCCAATACATACACTGCCCACCAGACATTTCTTCGAGTTTCTTTTTCTTCTTGAGGAATATCCCAGTCCTTGCTTAACCGATGAAGCCCCAAGTCTTGGCTCTGTAACAAAAATATTATAATTATAAAACTTTACATTTATATATAAATCTATTACAAACATACCATACGTATAGCCTAATTCCAATGATGATAAAAAAAAAAAAGGTGGTTAACAGTGTATCTTAAAGAAAACAAGAACATAACATCTTTATTTTCTTACCAAGCAATTAAGAAACCAGCCATCCTTCCAACTATCAAAGCTTGTTGAATGATAATGGGAGATAACCAGAGCCTGGATATATGCCAAGCAAGGAGTATAACGTCCTCTGACAAAAATAACCAGATTTTTAAACATGATCTCTGAAAAAGTGGAAGGAATATCCCAAATCTCCCCATGTGGAAAAACATGCCAGTCATTAAACAAGTTGGCATTTCTAACATAACACGCAGCTGCGCCATAAATGGCATTGAGAAGAGGTGCGTCAGGGTATGAAAGTGAAAGTCCACGGTAATCTGCCAAAAACATCTTTTTGTTGATAACGGGAATAAGTGGATGAATATTTGCAAAGAAGCTATATAAGTATATACAGGTTGAGTTTATATTTATATATAAAAAATGCCCAGTGCTTAGCTTACACTTCAAGTAAGCGATCACTTGTCACTTTATCAACATTAGCCACTGCCAGAATCCAATCATCCACAGACATAATCTTGGAATCGGACTTTATAAAGCCCAGCTCTACCAATTGCCTGATCTGAGAAGGCCTACGATCCTTCTCCTCACCACCTATCGCTCTCACATAATAACAATCACCATGATCGCCACCATGGATCTGTATTCCTAGCTGATGTGCCTGGTCACGGATTGTATTTGTGAAGAGCCAAGCAATGCTATGGCTATTGATGTATTGCTCGCCTTTAAAGAACCTGTGCTTATCGATTTCTCGGTCAAATTTTTCAATATAGGGACCTGAGTGTTTCTCAGCCTTTTTGGTTTGCTTCTTTAACAACCTTTCTACCCGCTCAAGTCGGGATTCGAGTGCACTGACATAACTGAGGGGAGAAATGGCATGAAACCAATTAGGGTTTTAGTTTTTTATTATGTATATATTTTAAAAGTGATTTACCCTCTTGCTGGACCCCTTTTCTTTGTTCTAGAGATTATTTTTAGAAAGCATCAGTGGATATATGATGACATTTTATATATACTAAATGTTTACTCTAAATTATAGGTGCAAGGTGTATTTTTATTGATACATGAAGTACAGAAAATTTCTGAAGCTGCTTCACACCTTATTTTCTTGCGTCGGCATTCATCACTTTTTTTGTTATTAAAATGTATGATACGATTAAAAATATTTTCTAAGCGAGTAGAGAAAAAAATGATATCAATAAAATAATTGTATACCATGCTTTAGTTGCTCTACGTTTGGTTTTAGCGTCCATTGTATGTTGAATAAATTATGGGAAAAAGAGAATGTAAAATATTTATGTGCCACCTTTTTTCTTTTTTTAAAGAAAAAAGTGTATACAAAAATAAACGAGTAGGGGTTTCGGGGTTCTCGGGCACCCTTTTTCCCATCAAAAACTCATTGGCTGGTTATGCAATCACAAACTATTTTTCTTTTTTTATTGTGTTCAAAAAAAAAATTACAAATCAGCAACTTTGACAACTTGTTTACCAAAGTTCTTTCCAGTCAAGACATCAAGCATGGCCTCAGGGGTATTTTCGATACCAGTAGCAATGGTTTCACGATATTGGATCTTACCAGACTTGAGCCACTCAGTCACCTCCTTTCTGAAAGGTTCAACCATATCGGGATAATCACTGACAATGAAACCTTGAAGGACCAAGCTCTTTGCAACGACCTGGATGAGATTATGAATGGGCTCTTGGTTACCAGCGCCAACGTTATATTGAGAGATCATACCTTTAAAATGTGTTAGTTATTTATTATAGCTAGACGTATCCTTTTTAAAATAAACATACCACAGCACACAATACGTGCGAAACGGTTAGAGTGGTTGATGACGGCCTCGAGCATCTTGCCACCCACGTTCTCAAAATAAATATCAATACCGTTAGGACAGAGCTCACCAAGAGCCTCTTCAGCATCTCTAGTTTTGTAATTGAAGGCACTATCGAAACCAATTTCCTTGAGGTATGCGACTTTCTCATCGGAACCAGCTGATCCAACAACATGAAGTCCAAGATTTTTACCAATTTGTCCAACCAATTGTCCAACTATCATTTTTCACTTTAGTTTATCTTTTCTCAACATTCTAATGTCAGACTGGCTTACCTGCACCTGAGGCTGCAGATACGTAAAGAGTTTCACCGGCCTTGGGCTTACCAAATTTGATCAAACTATCATAATTTCATATTTTAGTCATTGTTTGAAAAAACCAAAAAAAAAAACTTACCCAGTGTAGGCTGTGTTTCCGGGCATACCAAGGACTTTTTTTTTTTTTTTAAAAAAAACAAAACAAAAGCTCAATATATATAAACCAAAATCTAGATAATTATTTGCCACTTACCACCGACATAGTTAGAAAGAGGAATACCAGAATCCTTTGCCTCGTTACGGACCTCGAGAAGCTTAGTATAAGGCTCGGGGACAACAACATAGTTCTGATGAGAACCCAAACCGTAGACCAAGTCACCCTCAGCAAAACGATCATTGTTAGACTTGAGAACGAGAGCCATAACGTGAGAGTTCATTGGCTGATCGAGCGCGAAGGCGGGGGAGTAAGACTTTACAGAGGCATCACGCATACGACCACGCATATAAGGATCAACAGAGAGCACCAATGTCTTGACGAGGATGCTTCCCTGAGGAATTTCGGCGTCGAGATCAATTTCGGTTTCATTGACAGTCATGTGCTCGCCGATAACAGGATATTTCTCAGGAACCTTGGAGAAGACGACTTGAGTGTTTTTAACCATTTTTATTATTTAGAGTTGTTGATGATAATAAAAAAAAAAAAAAAGAAAGGAAAGGTGGAAAAAAGGAATGTCTTTTATATATTTTTCTCAGTACACGCGTTAAAATGCATTTTCTTGATGTGTGTAACTCCGACGACAATTAATAATCGAAACTAGTGGAAGAAATACGTTATTTCTTTTTTCATTCCAAATCATGTATTTCCACTTAATCAGCTTGATTTCATGATTGGGCAAAAGACATTACTGCTTTAAATTAAATTCTATATATGTAACACGAATGTAGCATTCCGGTTTTCCAGATTAGCTTTTTCTTTAAAAGAATCGTCTGAGTCGGCCACTTTATGTCAAAAATGTGTGTAACTCCGACGACAATTAATAATCGAAACTAGTGGAAATGTATTATAATATTCACCGACGATATTCATTATAAACTAGTTTATTATTATGAGTAAATTTCGTATTTAATATCTACATATGTAAAAAAAAAGAATTAGTGTATATTTTACATCGGAGTGCTCAAAATTAATAGCGGGAGCTATTTTCTTCTCATTTTTTTTTATATATAAAAGAGAGTCCGCAATCTCTCTATACCATGCTTCAACCAGACGTAGTATACTCATTCCAAAATAATTAATAATCAAAGGCGAGTTTTATTTATATTATATAATATTATATCATTTCTTGTCATTGTATCCCTTTTTAGGTAATATACGTATTATAAAATGCTATTGCTTATCAGAGTAAAGTTCTCGTATACACGAATATCCTAGGAAGGCATTCCATAATAATGAATAAATTCTATTCAAAAGGGTTATTTATATTTATAATTAAGTCATTGTATTCATTCTACGTCCATTGAAGGATGTAAACAAAAGTTGGTTGAGCAAGTGGGAAGCTAATCAACAGCTAAAAAAAATAGGTTGATAAATATCCTGCCTTTGTGTTTGTATGTTGTTCAAATGTGGTTAGACAGACAAACAACGCTAGTAGATTGTGAGATACTTTGAAAAAGCTCACACAGATCAATGGAGCAAACGTAAGTGTAGTCAGATGCTTTTTTACGCCATGATTCCCAAAAAGAAAGAAATAATCGCCTTACATGGAATTGCGAAAGTGATCTAGCACTTTCTCTTTATTAATCAACTTTATCTGTGTTTTATTTGCATTGTTATTCTCACTTAATAAGAGCTTCATCGTTTATATACTTAAGAATGGTTGCTATGGCAACCAATATTTGATGAATCAACAATAATACTTTGTTTTATATTTCTCACGCTCAAAACTAAAAAAAAAAAAAAAAAAAAAAAACCTTGTCTATTTCAATAAAATCATCTGTTGTCCTTACCGCTCTCTTTTAATCAAAAACTGAATTAATAATACAACGCGTTTATTAAATATAAGAGTTCTCTTCATGCATATCCATTTATTAATCAGATTTCTTGTTAAAATATTTAGCCGATTTAATTAGCCGTTGACCCAAATTCAGATGCCAGCATTTTTTTTTTTGAATTAAAACATTCTATTACTTTTTTTTTAATAGAATGCAAAGCAGTGAGAGTCCTTCGTATACTTCAAATACTTTAGGTACAAAGCGTACTCGTATTTCTAGAGCGTGTAAGTACTTTGTTGCTACTTTAATATTGTCCACTTGTTTGTGTGAATGCAAGAGCAACAACAATAATAATATTAATACTTAGGTGATGTTTGTCGTAGAAAGAAGATAAAGTAAGCCCTATTTTGTATCTTTTCCTGTTGTACAATTGTCATAACTGTACTTTTCTACTAGATGTGATGTTGATGGTGAAAGCCCCTGTACAACTTGCAAACAATACAATTGGGAATGCACATTTAATGATGTAAGCTATTCTCTCTTTCTCCTAATCTATGTATAGATCAATGAAATACTTACTACATTCTTGATCTAGACTGCAAAGAAACGTGGTCCTCCTAAAGGGTATTTCGGTTACAACATTTGATAAAACGTACTATTCTAACACTTTTTATTTGTGGTGAAAAATACAAATGTTTATAGTTATATCGATAGCTTAGAAACACGTCTTCGAAAAATGGAATCCCTCCTGGAAAAGATCCAGCCAGATTCATCAAAATCAAAAGCACAACAAGCTATCACCAAAAATGTACCAATACCAGCAGAATCATCATCACCTATTAGAGAATTACCCCCAATCCAAATGCCAACCTCTGTTGAACATAGCAAGATTGTACGTTACTTGGGAAGTTCATCGGGATATTACCTTGTAAGTGATATACTGGATTCGAAAGAGAGTGATGGAGGAGATAAAATGACACCCGCAGAAGTGGCAGCAGCAGAAAATCAAAGACGTTCATCTCTCATCCAAACAGAAAATCTTGGCCCTGTTCGTTTCCGGAAAATCAATGTCGATGATGATGATGTTCTCTTTGTACGTGACAAGACACTGGAAGAGCATGTAGATCAATTACAAACGGATAAACGGGATTTGGATGAATCCATTGCGTCAAAGGCAGTCCTTGACGAATTAGTAAAGAAATTCTTTGAAATCAACTTTGTCAGCTTACCGCTTGTGGATAAGGACGAGTTTATGGACGGTTATGAGGGTCGAATTGAACCACCACCTGCGCCCATCTTGACTTATGCCATCTGCTCATATGCTTGTATAGTGATACCCTTAAATGATCCAATTTTTGAAAGGCACAATGTGGATCGCAATAAACTATTTGATACTTTGGTAGAACATACAACTTACCTTGTTCGAAAGGAGTATCTTACCCCGAGAATAGCAACTATACAAGCATTGGTATTACTTTGCAGTTATCGGTCTTGTGATAACTCATTTTATAAGAACTGGTTACGTACAGGCATGTCTGTTAGAATGGCTCAGGAATTGGGACTACATCGTTCATTGGAAAAGGTACCATTGTCAGAGGCTCAGGTTGAATCAAATAAAAGGTTATGGTACTGCATCTATTGCGTTGATCGCTGGTGCTGTGCCAGTATGGGTAGACCTCTCGCCATTGCAGATGCGGATTGTGATATTGATTTACCACACATCCGAGGTGGTGAGAATGGTACAAAGGATTATAGTCTCTTTATAAATTTTATTAAATTGTCTGGTATTTTGGGGGAGGTATTACGTCGTATCTATTCACCAAGAGCAAAATCCCAGGGATACAACACCGTTCAATCCTATCACACTGTACAGAGTATATATCGCATGTTGAATGATTGGTTGGGGTCTATACCAGAGCAGCAACGTATTTCTCCTGAAGAGGCAAGATCTACATATGGCGCAACTATTCTCTCTACAAAGATGAAGGAGGCAGGGCCCTTGATGACGTGTTATTATGTTGTTGTTATTTTGCTCTATCGTTCCTTTTTGGTGTCGGATCCAAATGATGTTTATCCTCAGTTATACAAAGAATCAAGTGAGCGATGCACAGATGCAGCAAAGTCGGTTGTAGACATTGCAAGATTGATACAACCTATAGAGATTGTACACTTTGGATGGAATTTTTCAGGTAAATACGATAGATGGATAAACAAATGAGATAATCATGAACTAATATACATACTCAAAGGATACGCCGTTTTCCAAGCAAGTCTAATCCATGTCTATAACTGTACCAGCTCAGTACCTGAAGTAGCAGAGACAGCTCGGCAATATATCCATATTTGCATCGAAGAATGCATAAAACCTCTCAATGACGAAATGTCAAATGGACCCCAAGCTTTACCCTTGCTACACACACTGATGAGTCTGATTGGAGTGGAGAGAAAAGAAGCAGAAACAAATCCTATCAATAGCGCTAATAGTAACGGTTTCAATTCATCTACTACAATACCATTCATTGCTTCTGCTAATACAATCAACCCATCACCGATGAGTGTACAAACAATAGTATCAGGTTGGGATAATGAAATACCAAAAGTAGATAATGCATCAACAGCTGCTTGGCAGTGTTTATTTAGCTCAGCTGCGACACCGTTTTTTGAAAATGAAGCCGATTGGCAAGGTAAGATAGAGGCCTTTTTTAGTATTGTTACAAAATAATACTTACACTGTTCACTACAATAGCTACTTTGGCTTCGTTATTTGATGAAACTGCTCAGTAATAATAATATATTTAACGCCAAGAATAAAAAAGAATTTAATTATAACTGCATTATTATGTAATAAAATAATAAATGATCAAAGTGACCGAATTTTTACTATTTTTATTCTTCTTCTTCTTCTTTTCCTTCTTTTTATATCTTATATTGTATGGGGAGAGAATCAATAGAACTTAGACGTCTCATATCTCCTTACCCTGAAAGACAATCGAGTCATTTACGACGTTCAAACTCGATTGCGAGTGATGATCTGTTACTAGATGAGGAATTAGGGGTTAGCCAATATATAGCAATCACAATTTCAACATGATTTTACTTATTTTAAAAAACAATAGGAATTGTTAATAGAGTCTCGAGAAAACATAAAAAAAAAGAAGAAAAAGAGTTGGTTTCCGTCATTCGGGAAAAAAAAGGACTTGGAACAACGAAAGATTAGCCTCTTTCCAAATGGTAATAAAAAGAAGAAGACTATTTTGCTTTGCTCAAATATAAATATATACATACTTAGAAAATACAAGAAAAAAGTATGCAGCAAACGTTGTACTCAATCAAAAATACAATATTGTTACCTTTTTACCACTTGTGCTCTGTGAACAGGTAAATTAAAATAAGGAATTCTGTTTTGTTTACTATTTTTGTTTTTATTAACAGTTTCATATAAAGTTTTCTGTATTTTTCAATCTCTATTTTTTATTAATCGCCCTCTCCCAATTTATACCCGCACTTAAAATCGGTTACATCGTTACCTATTTCGGTCCACTCTGTTTTGTACTCTTGATCACCATCAGTAAAGAGGCTATTGACGACTATCAGCGCTATAAGCGAGACAAGGAAGCCAATTCACAAATCTATCAGCAACTCACAAACGCAGGCCCACAACCCATCATCAGTTCAAGGATCAGAGTAGGCGACGTTATTATACTAGAGAAAGATCAGAGGGTGCCTGCGGACATGGTATTGTTAAGGACAACCGAAGAGAATGGGTCCTGTTTTATTAGAACGGACCAACTGGACGGAGAGACGGATTGGAAACTCCGCATTGCCATTCCTTCTTTGCAGAGATTACCCTCTCATAGTGCATTACTGGAAGTGAGAGGTCAAGTGGATGCAGATGCACCTAATAAGGATATTCATTCGTTTATGGGTCGATATAATCACGTTGATAATGAGACTGGGTTGGAACAAGTCGAACCTTTGGCTGTGGAGAATACACTTTGGATGAATACAGTATTGGCGTCGGATTCTGTTATTGGCTTGGTCATTTATACTGGTAGAGATACGCGTGCTGTGATGAATACAAACCATCCAAAGACAAAGCTGGGTTTACTTGATCGGGAAGTGAACAAATTGGCAAAGGTAAAAGAGAATTGGTCATAGTGTATAAGGGATGATATTGAATATAATGATGGTAGATTCTTTTTGTGTTTTCACTTGCATTATCTGTGGCCATGGTTGGTGTTAATGGTTTTAGAGGACTTTGGTACATCTATGTCTTTCGTTTCCTTATTCTATTTTCATGGATCATTCCTATTAGGTAAAACAAAAATATGAGAGAAATAGCAATAAGCTGTATTTTAATATAATATATATTTTACCCAGTTTAAGAGTCAATTTGGATATGGGAAAGACAGTCTATGCACATCAAATCGAACACGATGAGGATATTCGCGGTACAATTGTAAGAACAAGTACTTTACCGGAGGAATTGGGTAGAATCAATTATCTATTAACTGATAAGACTGGAACACTTACACAAAATGGTAAAAAAAAAAACAGATGAGAGACCTTTCAGTAAAAAAATAAGAGATTTATACTGTGTTGTTAGATATGGAATTAAAGAAATTACATATGGGTACAATGTCATATACTTCTGATACGATGGATGAAATTACCACCCATTTAGCATCTGCTTTTGGGTCCCAATGTAAGTCATTCGACTCTTTTTTTTCTTCTTTAAAAAAAAATAGTTGTTTATTCTCTCTTCTGTTTAGCATTGACCGGAAAGAGCCGACGTAATATTTCATCTCGTATTCGCGATATTGTACAGGCACTCGCTCTATGTCACAATGTCACACCCGTTATCAATACGGATGGAACCATTGCATATCAAGCATCTAGTCCTGACGAAGTAGCGATTGTAAAATGGACAGAACAGATGGGTATGACACTTGTGGAGCGTGATATCAATGATATTACACTTAGGGTTGATGCGACGGGTATGCTGCTGACGTATGAGGTCTTGCATATCTTCCCTTTTACAAGTGAAACAAAGCGTATGGGTATTATTATACGCGATAGGCAAACAAAGGAGATTACTTTTTATGAAAAGGGTGCAGATGTTGTCATGACAAAGATTGTTCAATATAATGATTGGTAATATCTAGGAGGGAGGAGTAAATTGCTAGAAATAAGTATTGACTTGGACAATGCATATAGGCTGGATGAAGAATGCGGAAACATGGCTAGAGAAGGTCTACGTACCTTGGTAGTAGCAAAGAAGCGACTATCAGATGAACTCTACCACGAATTCAAAGCAAGTTATCTTGATGCCGAAATCGCCCTCAATGATCGTAATATCAGAAAGCAAAAAGTCATTGAACGACTATTAGAAGTAGATTTGGAACTATTGGGGGTGACAGGTGTAGAAGATAAACTTCAAGAGGGTGTCAAGAATACGCTCGAACAGTTACGAAATGCTAATTTTAAGATTTGGATGTTAACAGGTGATAAGATTGAAACTGCCACTTGTATTGCTATTTCTTCAAAACTTGCATCAAGAAATATGAATATATACCAGGTGTCCAAGTGTAAGTGATAGAGATAGAAGCAAGGTGCTATATATACTTAATGTGTATGCATATTATAAATATATAGTAAGAAGCGCACACCAGGCAAACGACGAGATTGAAAGTTTAAAAACACATTCTGATGTATGTCTTGTGATTGACGGAGAGTCTCTTCAGACATGTTTGGATTATTTTGAAAAGGAGTTTATTGATATTGCTACTCGTCTTCCTGTTGTTGTGTGTTGTAGATGTTCTCCTACTCAGAAGGTAAACTATTATTACTTATCCAAGTGAATCTAGTTTACTAAACGATACAATCTGTTTTAGGCTGATATTACCAAGATTATAAAGAAATATACAAAGAAAAAAGTGCTCTGTATTGGCGATGGTGGCAATGATGTAAGCATGATTCAAGCAGCCGATGTCGGTGTTGGTATTGTAGGAAAGGAAGGTAAACAGGCCTCTCTTGCTGCTGATTTCTCTATTACTCAATTCAGCCATTTGACAAAATTACTCTGTAAGTGAATAAAGCCCCGTATTTCTTTATGGATATATACTCATTTATACACACATCTATTTATAGTATGGCATGGTCGTAACAGCTATAAAAGATCTGCAAAACTTTCTCAATTTGTTATTCATAGAGGCTTGATTATATCTGTTATGCAGGCTGTCTTTTCTGCCATGTTCTATTGTGCCCCTATTGCATTGTACCAAGGTGTATTAATGGTTGGGTATGTTCATATATATATAAAGTTGAATTTTAGATATAAGATATTGATCTGTTCTATATAGATATGCCACTATTTATACAATGGCACCCGTATTTTCATTGGTGTGGGATCAAGATGTTAACGAAAACATTGCTTTACTCTACCCAGAACTCTATAAAGACCTCACAAAGGGTCGTTCACTATCATACCGTACCTTCTTCCAATGGTTACTTATCAGTATCTACCAAGGAGGAAGTATCATGGTCCTATCCATTGTGTTATTTGAGGATGAATTTATTCATATTGTTGCTATTTCGTTTACCGCTCTTATTTTAAATGAATTGCTTATGGTTGCATTGGAGATTAATAGCTGGCATCGTATTATGGTGATTTCAGAAATTGTAACAGTCTTGATTTACATTGGTTCAATGTGGTTGTTACCTGCATACTTTGGTAAGTTATTTTACTACCAAGGATTAAAGATTATACTAATTTGTTTTGATGTTAGATATGTCATTTATTCTCACTGGCAGATTTGTTTGGAAAGTAGTTGTTATTACTGCTGTCAGTAGTTTGCCTCTCTACGTTGTCAAATTCATAAAGAGAATTTATGCTCCTCCTAGTTATACAAAATTAACTTATTAATAATATAATAGTAATAGTAATTGCAATAAAAAAATATATTTTGTAAATCCCTCTATACAATCAGGATTTTTTAATGTTTCTAGAAGAAAATCAAACCCTATTTAATATTAAAGAGGAGTACAAAACTAACGACAGTCGGTGTTACTAAAATGCGCCAAACATGAAAGAAGCCTTTATCTTTTTGCATGTATATCCTATTTATTGCTTTCCTTTATTCCCTTTGCTCTTCTTCTTTGAACAGTGCTCATACTGTAGGGGACTTGGGCTGAGACTTAAAAATGGGTCAGCAGACAGGAAAAACAGTCATCCTCGGTCAAAAAAATTTTTTTTTTTATAAAATGAGAGCATTTTCCTTTTTTTTTTTTCTTCTTTAGCCCTTTCCTCTGAATTGAACGTTACAACCTTATACAAGAATAACCTGTGAACGCGCACGCATGATCAATAAGTTCGCTACAAGATCATCCACGAGCACCGTACAGGCTTCCTCTGTCTGGATGGACTAGTATTTTTATGAAGGGGTACCCTTTCTGAGTAGGAGGGTTAAACTCGGCTTGATCAGTTTCGTTGCACGGCTGGCACAGTAACACTGGAAGTGCAGTTTTCTTTTCTGGCTTCTTAGTCAGGCTTGTTGCGTCGGACCCCGGGGCGCACTAGTATAGCCACACTGGGGGGGAATGAAGATGGTAGCCTTCGCGTTGGCCGTTCCTGTTAAGACTTTTTTTTTTTATAGTCGAACTGATACCATCACATATTTTTTTTATAGTTATAAATAATAGTAAGAATGAAAAATGGTGTTTTAATAAATAAAGATATACATACTTTACAGTAATAATATGTTTCGATACAAGTTTGTGCATTCAAGCAAAGCAAAGCTAATTACTTTTGTGACTTGTTAAAAACTGTGCTCATCTTAAGAAAACAAAAAGCACTCTTCGTAAAAAACTGCTGTTTTTTGTTTTTCTCTCTTTTAATCAACACACATCTAGAAGCTTGTATTTTTAAGGATGAAAACCTTTGTTAGTCCTGGTAATGCTGTATGCTGCAGTTTACTCTCTTTTTGTGGCATTATTTTCCTTGTAAGTTGATGAAAAAAGACACGCTTTTTTCTTGTTCATTCGTTTAAAAAAAATACTTTGAATAGGTCGTTTTAGGCATGGCTTTTGATGCCAAAGTAGAGGTCTTGACAGAGTTTGTAACAGATCCTGATGATCCCAAAATGACTGCAAAGGCATGCTTCTCAGCTGCCATTGTTTATGCTTGTTTCTTAGGTTTCTGTGGTTGTCAGGTAGAGTTATTTGATTTGGGAATTAAAAAAATAGGACATGTACTTAAATGCAATTAAATTCTTTATTTTAAAAGATGTTGGTTCACAAGTTCAATTCACGTAATCAGATTCAACTTTAAACTTGCTTGAGTCTCACCTCCCCTTCTTTCCTTCATATCGATATCCGTGTTTCATGTACATCTTGTCGCTACTTCAAAAAACAATAATAATAATAAAAAAAAAGAACTATCCCTTTACTGTAATGAATGCCAATAAATATTGTTTACAATAATAAGAATGAACCAAATAGACATAGAATAATGGAAACTAGAATGATAACATGTATTAATTATTTCGCAAAAAAAGGAAAATAGTGATTTGTGATGCTATTACATACGCTTATTTGATCTTTCCGAGTTTCGACTTCCCTGAGACAATTGCGCAATTTTCTGGAATAAATCTCGCGTATTCTTCTTTTTATGATCGGAAACATCCTCAATACCGTTTAGTGCCTTTATCAAAGTAAGTGCTTGTCCTGAAGAATAATAATCAACCTCAATAAAGTTGGGTTTTCTCTTGAATACTCTGGAGCAACGAACAGTATGATCAACGAGTGATTGAGAGTTGGTTTCAAAGGCATGAATTCTTGAAGGCATTTCAATCTTGATAGAGGCAATGTCAATAACGCCATAAAGGAAGTGGTTCAAAAGATACATCAAATTGGATGGATTGGCGTCATGTGATATTCTATCAATATCACAGCCAAAGTCTTTTGTATTTGTGATATCATAAGGTGTTTCAAATACTCTTGAAAATTGATCCATAAGCCTATTTAAGCATCAGTAACACATTTTCTCAAGTAGATTTACCAACTTACCAAGGATATCTGTTTTCATTTGCTTCAGCATCTATAAAGTTAACTACTCTTTTACCAGAGTCTATCATTTGTTGTATTGTTGGCCAAGGGCCCGATGTATTATGGGTATAAACAAGTGGCATAATGTCACTTTCTTCATAGGCCTCTGCTATCTTACTTGCAGGATAATTATACAGGTTATTCCACATAATAGTAACAACTTCTTTTGGATTCTCCTTTAGCCATCCCGCGATGTCATTCAATGTATTAGTGGCAGGTCCAGCATCTAGAATACGACACGCTGTGTGACATAAGTGAACTTTGGATGATTTAGGGGCAACTGCTGATAGCTTAATTCCCCGAACCCCATCACTGAGTTGCTGAAGAATAGGATCATCTTGAGCACCTGCTAGATTGGGAGTAAGTGCATAAGAATCATGAGTTACCAAGTAGGTGATGTTATTATAGGCTTGTTCACAGAGGGACGGACTACCGTTACACTCAGCAGAGACACGATATAGTGCTAGAAGGAAACCGAAAAGAAATGTGATATTTCTCATAATAAACAAAGAAAAAGAGAGAAGGAAGTTTATGGTTTTGTCTTTTATTATTAAAGTTCCGAATTGTAGTCAATGTAGAATTCTTTTTTCTTTTTTTTTTATAGCAACAAACATCAACAGGATGGAAATAAGATGATTGGGAGAGAATATTGTTCTGTTCAATACTTTTAATGGAATCTCAATGAAATATTTATTTACTTTTATTTGAAGGTTCGACACCTCGGTTTATATGTAGTCATCCAATAAAGAAGGTATACTATTCGTTTGTTGATTTGATGAATTGGGTTACAATTACATAATGACATATCCAATACAAGTGAACTTCAAGTTTAGACATAGCGAGTTTGAAAAGGTACTAGTTATTTGGAATTGGATGTTATCTTAAAAGAAGCCCGATCTGGTTCGAGTTTACATCATATATCGATTTTATAATGTGACATTTGGAAAGTGGAGATGGAGGTTTTCGATTCATGTTGAAGTATCCAAAGTGGAAATCTATCTGTAATAAGACAACCTTGAATGATATTTTTATCTCTAAAACGTGATAGATCGGGGCTTGACTTTGGTGAATATGCTAGTAGGGAAATAGCACCCCTCCCCTTTTTTTTTAAAAAAAATAGAAGAGCTGCACGGTCCATGTATTAAATGTTATGAACTTTAAAAATAGCTGGTCCAAATTTGGACATCAATAAAATGATTTGTTATATATCAATTGCACATTAATGGTAATTTACTATAGTAGCAAGGATGATTTTAGAAATATTGGTTTATTAATACCATATCAAATCAATTTATATTACTTGCTGAAGTAGTGGTGTATCAAAGAGTAAAACATACAGGCGCGTATTTCATGTTTCTATTAACCACAATTATCTAAGCTTATGATAGAAAAAAATCAAACAGACATAAAGTCTGTTTGTTTTTTTTTACAAATAATAAAAGCGCAATTGGTAAATATAAGGAAAGAAAAAAGTACTCCATAAGACAGATTTTATGTCTGTTTGTTTTTTTTTACAAATAATAAAAGCGCAATTGGTAAATATAAGGAAAGAAAAAAGTACTC
>MU622259.1:40190-56524 GCA_025399235.1 Backusella circina FSU 941
CTTGATAGCGTTATTGAATTTCCCAAAGGAAAACCGGCTTAGTAAAGTACATCTTAATATATCAAACAAAGAGCAATATGTTTATTTATGACATTGCTTTGTTGTTTTATTAAGTAGCAGTTTCTTGGATTGTATTTCATTATACTATTGTATATATTGTTAATGAAGATTTAATATAATACAAAGAAAATGAACGACCAATAGATTTTGTTTCAGAGAACATAAAACTTTGTACGCAATTACATAATGATCTATTTTTTGAAACTTACTTCTTTATAATGTAAAAAAAAAGAAGAGGAGAATCTTACTACCACATAGATTATACAGATATCTGAGCCATCTCACTTGACATTGGATATTTATTTTAGTTTTAAATTTGCATATTCAAATATTATATCATCACGATTAGATAAATTATCATTATTATTATCTTAATGTATATATAAATATATACAAATTAACAATCAACTTTTAGTCATTTGATATTTGAAAAAAAATACTCTCTATCCTTATGACGTCTCATTTATTCTATACAAATATAGTTCCTTTTTTTTTTTCTCATCAACTATTAAGCAGTTGAAATAGAATAGGTCTAGAGATATATCATTATACTTCAGTGACATCGTGTTTTACTATGGTTTTTCACACTTGGTGTTACCCGTGTGACGCATTATCATTGTTTACTACTGTTTGTTTTTGAAGATAGGAGAGCCGTGCGCGAAGGAAAAGTATTCGTGTTTATAAACAATAAGCAGATAAGAATCTGTCAAAATAGGTCGTACAAATGGAAGAGCTAAAACTTAGGAATGGGTACAAAGGAGTACCAACGAAACACAAGAAAAAAAAAAAAGAACAGCCCAAGCATTTCAACCAAACAGTTATTTCTAATATATTGGATAATCTCTCTTATTCTGGTGTAATAAACAACTACAACGAGAAGTAATATGATAAAGCAAGATGCTAAACTCTATGGCACTAATGTAAAAAAGGAATAGTACGAGGAGTAGTAGTAGGATTATTGAACGGGAATTTATTTTACTTTCATCGATCAACAGCTTCATTATCCTCGTGTATTGTTTGAAGTCAGCCAGCAATAACGCTAACATTGAAATCTCATTTTCTTGATACATGTTAAATAGTTGACAGATGCTATAATCATACATTAGCCACATATTCCATGCAGCCAATATGGCGTAGATGAGTATCATACTTTACAGTAAGCTTGTGTTTATAGTGATAATAAAAATGATTATGATGATATACCATCCTATCTTTAGCTTATAGTTCTCTAAAAGATATATGAACTGCATGTATACAAAATCAAAACTGTTACATTGAGAAAAAGGAATGTGGTAACTTTTTTAAAATTAATGTGCCTCGTTAAACTAAAAAGGCAATTGAGGTGACTCACACTGTAATATACACAAGCGGATTGAGTTGAAAATAAGAAAACGGTAATACATTCGGCAATAGCAAATCCGCAATAAAATAAGGGAAGATAATATAATAAAAAGAGGACCAAGTATTCAAAAAGAAGATGAAAAGAGGAATGGTAATAATAATAATAGTAGAGAATGGTTTTTAGTTGAGTAAAGCGCTTATCTTGTGAAAATGTTAATAAGGAAAAAGGAGTAAAAACGAAATTAGAGAGAGAATGGCTGCGAGTGTCCTGTTTTTCTTTTTCTTTTCATACCCTGCATAAATTGTTTCATTTTCTGTTGGATCACAAGTTAAAATAAAAAAAGGAGTTGAGTTGAACAAAAAAAAGTAAGAGAAAAAGAAAATGAAAGTAACACACTTTCGACCTTGAGTCACATAGTGCGTTTATTTTTATTATTATTTTTTGTTATATTTTCTTACTCCACTTTCTTTTTACTATTTCTCTCTTTCTCTCTCTTTTTTCTTCTTCCCTTTTCTTACCTCATTTACTTTTTTTGTATACTTTTTTTCTTAGTAAAAGGAGATGGAAACACTTCATTCCAAACTATTAACATTATGCTCACTTTGGACCTCACTTGAAGTTGACGAATGTAGCGTTAATAAGAAACTTAGTGTAAAGTCTATGATAAAAGCTGCTATTTGACGTATAGAATAATCTTATTAACCTTTAAAATGCAGAGTGTAATACAAGAAGTAGAAAAGCTCATATGTAATGAGAGAAGCGAAAAAAGGCTATTATCAGCCTGTATAGAAGATGCCATGGTAAAAATAATATATATTTATTATTATTATTATTATCAGCACATTCTAATAATACTTTTTTAGGCAAATATAGAATACGCATCAAGAATCATGGGCTTATCACTTGAAAACTTGCTTTCATCAAGTATAGCCAAATCCATGATTACACCAGAGATTCTATCAATCTATGGCGATGTTGATCCAACTTACCCAAAGGAAAAGGCTTTAACTGAATTGGATTCTAAACTAACTGAAGTAATAATAGTAATAGTTATTATAATAATATATTTTAATGTTAATTTTATCATTAAATATAGGAAGTTAGCGTACGACGTATTCGTATAAGAGAATGGTTAGAGGAAATTGATAGATTATGTAAAGAATTAGAAATCAGTTATCCATTTAAAGCTGCAGAGGTATATATATATATAACATAAATGTTATTTTTTTTTTTTTTTTTACATGTAAATGACTGACATGTGGGGTGATGTTAGGAGTATCATGATAACCTGAGCTGGGCAACCATACAATCTGTAAGTGTTGAGTTTATTTTTATCCCTTATTTCCTGACCCCAAATTCTTGTTTGTCTATTGAACTTTTTGTTTGATGTTCTTCCAACTACTCCTACCCTTCTCCCATTTATCTCCTCTTTTGGTTCTTGCATTCATTTCTTTTATGTATAATAGGTTAGTTGTACATTGCGTGATCTGAAGAAGACTCAGGTAAACCATAATATATTATTATTATTATCATTATAATAAATGTTTATTCTAATATGTAATATTTATTGCTATTTTAGAAATCAAAAGTGCAAGAGTTTGAGTTATTGACAAGATGGATTCACTATTATTGGCTTGCATTGGGACATGATGCAAAGAAAGAAGACTCCGTCGAACTTTCCTTATCCGCCCTTTTCGAAAGTATTCCTTTTCAAGTAGACTTAATGTCTAGTACACCTTTGCTTTTATTCGATGAATCTTATTATCGCCATGAATCAAATCAATTGACTTTATCGCAATATACACTGGATGTGCTTAAATCAAAACAATTAGAGTTTCAGTCACTGTATCAATCGAGACTTCCTATTTATAAGAAATCGGTATCTAAAATCAATCATGTTTGGGAAAAATTAAACATTCCACTCTTGAAGAGACAAAGCCTTCCAACAACCTTAAGCCAAAGCGATATGGAACAAGTAAATATAGTTCAAATATATAAATATAGTCAAATGCATGCTATTATCATTATTATTTCTATTACGTCTACTAACATGTCTATAATTCCCTTTTTTATTTTTATAATATTCAGCTTAAAACAATAGTAAAAAGTTTGGATCCATTATTACAGGAGGAGCGTTTAAAGTACATTAAACAGGTACAAAACTCTATATTCCAACTTCTTTTTAAAATTCACATCTATTAACACCCCTAATTAATGATAATTAGGTCAAGGAGAAGCTGGTACCATTGTGGGATGGTTGCCTCCTTTCAACCATCGAACGTGAAGAGTTTATTCAATCACTTCATCAAATAGGTAACTTATTTTTGTCATGTTCTTAAATAACAGTCTTTCTAAATTAAGCGTATGTTTTTTATTTTCTTTTTTAAGAGTCAAAAAGTGAGCTTGTGTCAGTTGTTACAAATCATGTGGCCTTTTTGAAAAGCTTACAAGTTGACGGGAAGGCATTGTCATCATTGATCAATGAAAGAAAGGACTTGATACAAGTAAGTGGAACTCGCTTTTAATTATTTTATTTTTTTTGTTTATTTACTCTCTCTTGCGTAGAAAATGATTGATTTTGAAAAGACTGCATCCGATCCTAAACGTTTATTCCAAGCATCATTCCAGCTAATAGAAGAAGAAAAATGGCGTAATAGTTGTCTGCCACGTTTACTGCACTTGGATCGTGCGCTTATTAAGGCTTTGCAAGAGTTTGAGAAGCTTGCAGGTAAACCTGTCATGATTGGAAATCGTCGCTATTTAGACACACTGGTAAGTTGCTCTTTTTATATTTATTTATTTATACTTTTCAAATTGTATATCTTTTATTGCTGTTGCTGCATGAAAGAAATAACAGAGCTTGTGTGCGTGTACACTGTTACTCACTCATTGTTTATACACAGTACGACGAAATTGCCGATCGAGAGGCGAACCAAACCTTTTTTGGATTCCTCAATTCCGAACCTGTCGCGGCCAAGCGTGTGAAAAGTCGACCTGCATCCATCGGAAGTGTGGGTGCTCTGGTGACAACAACAAAGAAACCTCAACTCAAGACACGTGCCGCTTCAGCCATCTTTAACTTACCTCAAAATAACAACAACAGCATCAATAATAAATCAATACAAAAACCTACCCCCTCAAAATCGATGCCGTTGAGTAAAAAGCCGCAAACACGCTCCCCTTTAAGCAATTCCCCTTCTACTTCGGAAGAGGATGTTTACTCTTCAAAGGCCTACATAAATTCAAATATCACATTAACAAAAGCATTTCGCAAAAAAAGCAGAATGAGAGAGACTGCCTCCATGATACCCATTCCTATTTCACCAAGACCTACATCCACACCTCAATAGTTTCTTTCATTTTTAAGTGTACAAATAAATTTTATATACAAACATTCTCATTTTAATATATATTTATACTTATTCGTTTGTTTATATAAATAAATAATTATGTATAGGTTATATCTATATTTTATATTTCTAAAAGCTCATGCTTTTCTTTGGCAGTGGCTAAAAGACTATCGAATTCCCCAGAATTATAGCACATTTTGTAGAATATAGAATCTTTATCTTGCAAAAGCTCGTATGGACTATGTAAAAATAAAGACAAAAAATAAATAAATAAGGGGTCGTTACTTACATACATACATATGTATGCGTGCGGATGATCGACAAAAGAAAAAAAAGAACTTACCTTGCGAACTCAGCAACAAGACCTTGATCCATGACAAGAATACGATCATAATCAATCACAGAATTTAATCTGTGAGCGATACACAAAACTGTGCTGTCTTCAAATTCTGTAGTGATTGTTTTTTGGATTGCTTTATCCATCTCATAAGATACATTTGCAGTTGCTTCGTCCATTAGCACAATACGATTGCGTTTCAGCAGTGCTCTTGCCAAACAAAGTAATTGACGCTGACCTTGAGAGAAATTTTTTCCTCCTTCGTTTACCAATGTCTCCAAATCTTTAAATACGTTTTTGTTACTCTCTTCCTGGGTTGCTGAATTTTGACTTAATTGGTCAATATCTCTTTGGTTCAAAAGTTGGACTCTATGGAAGGCAGTGAATATATCATCATCACTAAACTGATTAAATGGATCCATATTGGATCGGAGTGTACCAGAAAACAAAACGGGATCTACATTTAAAAAAAAGGAGTGTTTTTTAGTCGATAAAATAATAAAGATGAAACGAATAGTAATATTAAAATCACTGTACTAACCTTGTGGAATAATGGTCAAATTGCTGCGCAAATCTTCTGTACCAATCTCACTAATATCAACGCCATCAATGATGATCTTTCCTTTAGAGAGCTCGATGAAACGAAAGATAGAAAGAGCAAGGGTTGATTTGCCTGACCCTGTTCGACCTACAACGCCAACTTTTTCTCTGGGTTTTATAGTAAAGTTTAATCCTTTTAAAACGGGATTCAGATCAGCAGCATATCTAGCTTCTAAATTGACGACTTCAATTGCACCTTGGTCCGGCCACTTCGTGCATAGGGAAAAAAAAGAGAGTTGCATTAGAATAGATTTTTTTTTTAAAAAAAAGCTTCTAAAAGATTCTTTACATCAGATGTAGGTCGTTTCTCTGTAATAGCAGGGGATTCCTGTTCTATCTCCATAAATTCTACAACTCGTTCGACAGAATTAAAGTTTATTTCCAATTCAGTGTATCTTCTAACACCCCAAAAAGTCTAAAAAAAAATTTGCATTGAATTAAATATTTGTTATCATTATGGGGTATTATACAAGATTACAATATTACCTTATCAGAAAAGGAAAGAACATACATAAGACAGAAACCAGCAGTAGCAGCATCAATTTTATCCAAATTGAACAAGATAAAAATGGCAGTTACAAAAGAAATGGCAGCACCTGTGCATGAAATACGGATACTTATCCATCGATTTACTACACCTGCATAGAAGAAGGGAAGAGAGTTCTTATCCACCCTTTCAATCATTTTAAGCAGAAACTCGCGTGTCATACCAAACGCACGAATGGTGGTGATACCAACAATAGTTTCACTAAACAGGACAAACAAAGGGGATCGACTCACTGAATCCATTCGTTTTATTTCCCGCGAGGCACTGACAAATACAGAACCAAGAACAAGGTTAAAAACCACAACTGCGATCATTGGAATAGCAGAGATAGGCACAACATATACCGATACAGCAATCACAGAGAAGATTTGAATCCATTGGATAATGAAGTTAATAATGTTATTGGGAACATTCGAATCAATGGCTTCAAAATCCTTTGCAAAGCGATTGATAATACGGCCAACTGGGGTGGTATCGAAAAAGCGAAGTGGTGCACGGAAGATGCGATGAAGCAATTCGGCATAAAGAGTGCTACAGGCTTTCAATCCAGACCAATAGATGACTGCAAAACGAAGAGCACCAAAAACAATGTCAATAAGATTAATTATAACATAGCCTATCAAATACATCATTGTTTTATCCTCTTTTTGCATCATGTTTGTATTAGGATCCGTAACAGAGGTAAAATCTGATTGGCTGTTCAAGTGTATATAAGGTATCTGGTACTCGTTTCCTTTACTTATGGGTCGAGTAACCATCATATTAATGGTGCTACCGGTGGAATCAATTTCGTCATAAGATTGGGCCCATAGTTTTATCCAGAAAGATGCACCAACTTCCGTAAATCTCACGAAAATAGCCAGTAGTATGAGTGACATCCAAAAAACCCAATTACCGGCCATAGTGAGGTACTTTCTGTATAGTCTGAATTTCACCATACCAGATGCACGACCTAATAATAATAATATAAGTATACAAATAAATAAAGCTACACTATCATTTTAAATTATAAAAAAGAAAAGAAAACGATAATACCTTCTTCTTCAATTAAAACTCTTGGTTTCTTCTTATCCTTATCGTCATCAGGTTTAGAGACCTCTTCTGTTGGTGGATCTATAATTCCTTCTTCCGTTTCAGGTGTTTCTTCATTTTCTTGAATGATCCACTCCAGTTGGCCTGCTTGAGCCAATTCTGCTGGAGAACCTTGTGATTCAATCTTGCCATTCTTAATAAAGACAACATGTGCACTACCAGAAAGACATAAGCTTATATTATGTGTAATCAAAACTAAGGTTCTAGTCTTCATCAGTGGACCCAAGAAACATTTTTGATAGAGATGCTTTCCAGTGTGTGCATCAACCGCACTTAGAACGTCATCCATAAATACATTTTGTGCACGGGAATAAACAGCTCTGGCCAGTGCCACTCTTGCCTTTTGACCTCCAGATAAAGTAATGCCCTTTTCACCAATTTCTGTCTCATCACCATCTTCAAGAAACTCTAGATCTGTATCGAGAGCACAAACTGAAAGGGTTTCTTTATATCGCTTATCCAAGAGGGGTAATCCAAACAAGATATTATCTTTGATAGATGCATTTTGTAACCAAGGAGTTTGTGAGGCATAGGCAACAGCATGGGACAATATCCAATTAGAAGGTGTAACAAGTGCATTATGATTAGGTATGGATTGAATATCAATACAAGTTGCAGCAGAATTATCATCCAGAACGGTAGGAAAAGGAGCTCGAGGGCAAAGTACCTGACCCTTGATTGTTTGTGTTTCACCAAGCAAACTAAGCATCATCAACGTCTTGCCGCAACCAGTAGAACCACAGATAAGTGAAAGGCTATTGTTTGGGAATTGTATATTGAGATCTTTTAAAGTAAATTGGGGATGTTCATCGTCATTTGCACAGGTAACATCCGAACTATCCTCGGGCTGATCAACATTGTTATTGCTATTTTCTTGCTTTGCTATATTCCAACCAATTGTAGCATTTTCAAACCCAATTTTGACAGGCTCGTTAAGATCCAAAGTGGATGGACGTTCGACTTCATCACCATCAAGGTATTTTTCAATACGACCCAAACTTTTTTTTTTTTAAAAAAAATAATAATAATCTAAAGTTCAGTATGGCTCTTACATTTTTTTTGTTTTTTTTGGAGGGGGTACTCTACCTGATTGAAGCTTCATAGTATTGAGTAATAACCTCAGGGATAACAGTCATTGCAAATTGAAGTTCACTGAATACAGCTATAGAAGCAAAAGCGACTGCAGCTGTCAATTGTTTCCCTTCTAGTTGTGTATACGACCAAAACGAAATCAATGTTACGAAAATTGGGATACTATTATATTCATTTAATACGCAAACAAATATATACATGATGTTTTTTTTTGTTCATGTAAAATTACCTTGACCACAGCAGATTGAATATAGTTTCAGAAATAAAAATATTCTTTACTTGTTTTAATTCTTCTTTTCTTGACTCCAGAACACGCTTTTCCCAATTTCCTTCCCAAGCAAAGAACTTTATCTGTCTTATGCCTTGAAGTAATTCGTTCATAAGAGATACACGTTTGTCACGAGCACTCATTAACTTTTCTTGAGTTCTGGCAAAGAATTTGGATGTATAATGGTTGATTGGAAGACTAACGACCATGGCGACCAAACCTAGAATACAGGACCAACCCAAGAACGAGTATAGTAGATATATACCTGTAATTAATTCTCCTGGTGCTTGGATAATGACATACCACCATGCGGAGAACTGTCCAACACGATTAGAATCTGTGCTCATTAGATTGACAATTTTTCCGGTGCTTGTTTCTTCTTCTTTTTCATTCTTTGACTCGTCCTTTTTGGTATCTTTTTTATCTACTTCTTCTTGTTTCTTTCCAGATAATATGGAGGTATCGGCACGGAAAAGAGTCTTGTGATAAATTTCTAGATTAAGTGTGGCTCTAATACGCAAAAAAGTAGATGTCATGGCTATATGATTGTAAGACAAACATTAGATTAAAGTTTTTTTCTTTTTCTCAACTAAAAAAAGAAAATTTACCTAAATAATACAACTGTGAACTAATCAAGTAAACAAAGATGGTTCCAATCGACATGGATAAAGCATACCCAAAAGCAATTACCAATAATCTGTCATCCTGTTCACCCTTTCCATAATTCTGAATCAAATTCAAAAACTTATTTAAAAAGTAAGGTGCAATATAGTATACACTAGAGACAATAGCAGAGAGGATAACTTGAGTAATAATAGAGACCCAGTTTGCGCGAAATATGCGATAAAACAACCCTTTCTTTTGATTTCTAAATCTACCAAAAACATAAAACAAGTTGTACGATCGGGATGTGGAAGGTATCATTGGTAGATCGGCATTGCTTAGCTCATTGCCTTTTTTAGAGGCAACTTTGATGATGGGAGTCACCCAGTTAAAAAAAAGTCTAGAGATCAGGGACGCTTCATTAATATCGGTCACCCTATTCCCGTCTTCATCAAGGAAAGGGGGTCCATTCGTTGCTGAGGCTGTAGAATAAACAAGATCGCAACCAAGGACGACCAACAGTACAAACGGAATGGCCTGACCAATTGGAATAGTAGGCTGGCTCCAAAGTGTATCAACCAAAACTCCTATTGAGCTCATCAGCGTAACAAAAAATATAATTGAAAGATGCATATTTAATATCCATCCCCATCGATCGGGCAAAGGATAACCGCGAGATAAGACACTTAAAACGAGACAATAAAGCCAACAAAAGAGAGAGACTGCACCTCCGATCGTCTTGAGGACAAGGTGCTCTTGTCCAGGTTCTTTTTGTAGTTGTTGAATATCCAAGACAAAAATAGTAGTACAGATCAAAGTTAAAATCGAGGTATTAAATAAAAGTCTATTCAGTCGAGTTCCATTCGAGAAAGGAACAGTCAGGTCTCTTGTTTTATAATTTTTTGTATGACTAATATTGTAATCAGAAGTATCAATACGTCGATGATCGTATATTCGTTGAGCTGAAAGTATAATGGAACTTATTGCAACAGTTCCACCTTGAACAAGTGATGTCCAAAAAGATAAGGGCACCATTTTTCCTTCCACTTTTTTTTTTTCAAGTAGATAAAAAGAAAAAAAAGTGAACGGAAGAGGAAAGGGTGTTTTTATTGTTATCCGTTTGTTCTAATTTTTTTAAAAAAAAAATATTACTCGCGTGAAACATTACCTTTGTGGAACGTCGGAAACATGACTGGAATTTATATATATGAATACTTTTCAAAAGGCGAAAACAAAAGCAATTGATAATAGCTTCACTTTACAAGGTAAATACACTATAGAATAGATTCAGCATCATATTGAGTTATAGATACACCCTAATTATTTTCATAATTAAAAAAAAAAAAAGATTTTAATAGTGAGATAAGAAGAATATAATCTATTATTTGTAAATGTTAAGCTGCGCCACTAATATAAAATCCAGGACAGTGTCTTTTTTACCAACATTTGCTGCGGTAAAAGTGAAAAAGGAAGAATTTTACATTTAAAGTTAAAACACGATGATTTCCATTATTATTTTTTAAAAAAAAAGCAAATCGATACTAATTAGTCATCCATGATATGCTTTTTAAACAAAAAAGAATACTAGAACTATTACTACAGCTTAATACATATGCATTATCTATTTGATTTAAGCATACTTTTATAAAAACCCATTCGAAAAGATGAAAGAGAAAAACAGTAACACGCTTTTAATCTCAGCAAGAGTATTAAAAGATTCGAAAGTTTTGCTTTTCTCACTTTTACGTTTCCCGTTGTTTACTACGCCATTGTCAACATTTTATTCTTGATAAATGAACAACATCAAAGATTTTGAAGTAAACTATTCGCAAGCTCTTACAATGTCTTTACATTTGAACTAACAGACGTTTATAGGTCACTTCACCACCTTCTGACACTGTTTCCAATATGGACTTTTCGTCTCAAGCTGACTTTTTAGCAGTTTCCTCTTGGGACAATCAGGTGAGTCATTCTAGCATTTAGTTGTTTGTTTTTACGTCTTTTAATCGCTTTTAATAAATTAGGTTCGTATTTATGAAGTACACTCTTCTGGAAATACTATACCCAGGGCTTCCTATGCACATGAAGCACCTGCTCTTTGTGTCTCTTGGAATAAAGTAAGTATACTATTTCTAAGCATACTATTGTAGTTACATGTATTTAATAATATATTCTATAAAAGGATGGTACAAAAATTGGTTCTGGTGGAGCAGACAAAGCAGTTCGAGTGTACGATGTTACCACAGGTCAAGCAATGCAAATCGGACAGCATAACGACGCTGTCAAATGTGCAGAATTTCTCGAGCAAGGAAATATTTTAGCAACAGGAAGTTGGGATAAAACGTTGAAATATTGGGATCTTCGTTCACCTGAGCCTATAGGAACAGTACAACTGCCTGAGCGTTGCTACACCATGGATTCGAAGGGACCTTTATTAGTGGCCGGTTTAGCTGAAAAACATATATCTGTGATTGATTTAAACAATCCAACCACTATCTTTAAGGTAAATATACACTCTATATCAGATAAGAAAAAGAGAGTTTACTAAGCTTATGTATAATAGAATACAACATCATCATTAAAATGGCAGACACGGGTTGTTGCATGCTTTCCAGACGCCAAAGGCTATGCTATTGGATCAATTGAAGGTCGCATTGGTATCCAATATGTAGAAGCCAAAGATCTTTCGTAAGTATTAAACATAAAATTCAAATATAACATGTTTAATAACTAATTCTATACTATTTAGTAAAAACTTTTCATTTAAATGTCACCGTGATGAGTCAAAAAATGTTTTTTCAGTTAACGACGTAAACTTTCACCCGTTACATGGTACTTTTTCGACTTGTGGATCGGATGGTACTTTTAGTTTTTGGGATAAAGATTCTAGACAGCGTCTGAAGGCATTTCCCAAAAATAATGGACAGGTCTCAAGTACTAGATTCAATAAAGATGGAAGCATATTTGCTTATGCTGTTTCTTATGATTGGTCAAAGGTAAGTTATTTGCTATCATCCATTTATATATAAATATATATTAATTTGTATTGTCTTTAGGGATACAAACATGCTCCTTCATTAAATCAAACCAAAATATATTTACATGCTGTCAAAGATGACGAAATAAAGCCTCGTGGCACTAAAAAACGTTAAACAGTATATTGTAACAAACTATCTTATTAATGGCCACATTCTATGATATTCCCCTATTCTATTTCATTTATTCTACATCTTTCCCCATTTCAATTCTGCACATCATATATTCACACACACAATCTACACTCACCCATGGTGCTATTCTCTTTCCCCTTTTTAGTTGCTCTCCATCCCTTTTTCACTTTAACCTTTCCATTATTAAATAAATAATGATTATATTCCCCCTATTTTCAATAAGTAACACAACTGTTCGTGTAAAGATAATTCTATCTATAATGTTGTTCGAGATATTCTTTTACTTTAATGATAAACTTCATATCAACTGAAAAAGTATTGTATCCATGCAAGTGGACATCTAGTCATATCTACAACCAATGAAAATGTTTTAAATTGCTACTTTATGTTATACAAAGTGTGTCAATATATCACTATCGTTTGGTTAAAACACTAAATAAATACACACATATTTATATATATATAAAGAAAAAAAAAAAGATGAACAATGCTACTAGTAAGTAATAATAATAATAATAATAATAATAATAATAGTAAATATATAGAATGTGAGATTAGTTTATAGGATATCGATACGCCACAATGGAGTCTTGTTTTGATTGATGACTGAATAGCAGCGAAATACCAGAATCTCGTTTCTGTGATCCAGCATCATTGTTCGTTTTAACCACCGTTTTTTTAATCATATGATTCTTTTGCTCGAGTGCTTTGTTCCGTTGTTTCTTTTTATTAGAAAATAAAAAGTGCTTTAAACGGCGTAGGAGTGGTGTTTTTAAAGTAGTTACTTCTGGTTCAATCGAACGACTTTTTAAATACGCAGTCACTTCTCTTTCATGCTGTTCTCTCAAGGTCATCTCCATGTCAACTAATGATATTTGTGATTCTACAAATAAGAGTGTGCTGTGACGTCTTGCATCCTTAGCGGATGGGAACTTTTATATTTATATATATAAGTCTATATACGTATGTCTTCTTTTTCATATAAAAAAAAAGTACACAGTTTCTACCTACTGTTTTTGTATGTATTTCCAAGTTTTTAAATGTAAGAGGACATAATAAAGTAGTTCCTATTTCAATAATTTCTTCTAAAGAGTCGCTTTTTAATTCAGTCAAAATACCATCGTTGTGTGTTTGAGGTGGAAATGAGTGATGACGGCATAATGAAGTTTCATTTAACATTATTAATAAGTTATGAGCAAGTAATAGAAAGGAAAAAGAGAAGAAGAAGAAGAAAATAAGAATTATTATTTTTTCTTTTTTTTTTAAGTGCAATTGCATATCATTTTACACATGATGTTGACTAAAAATAAATAAAAAGGATTCTAACAAAATATATATAAAATAAACAGTTTAGTAAACAACATCCATATCAACCAATCCAGCAGTACGTGCTTCCTCCTTTCGCTCCTTTTTCTTTCTTTCTTTTTCAAGTTTAATTTCTAAATATCTCTTTTCTGCATAGCGCGTTAAATAATAAGCGATACCTGCGATCACAATCGCTGAACCTGCAACACCGGCTATTTTTCCAAATTGTTAATATCAATACTCTATTTTTTTTTAAACATAAAACAATACACTCTTTTCGTACCTAATCCCTTCCAAATGGTTTCCCATCGTACAGCTTCGAGGCTCGTTTTTACCTCACCCAACTGAACAGTAAACTTGTTGTTCAATTCTTGTATTGTAATATCGATCTCTTTTTGGCCACTTCTTGTTTCATTCTTTCTACTTTCCATATCAAGTGCAATTTCGTTTTTCACATAATCGACGTCTTCGTTTAGTTTCTGTCCCAGTGCTTCGACCTCACGTGTAATCATCATGGTATCTGACTTTAAAAGTTGAATATCCTTCTGTCGCATTACCTGGATTTCAGTTCGTAATTCTGACAATGCAGCATTAAAGAGATAAGACTCCTATTTTTTTTTAAAATGTATATAAGTATCTTCTCCTTAAACTTTTTATTATTAATATTATTCGTTACATTCTCTAAATCCGATCTATGTAAAAGATCTTGATCCAACTTGGCTATACTAACTCATGCGGGCTTAAAAGCGATCCACACGTATTATTATATAGTCACTTACCTTTCTCGTAACTTGTGCTTAATACCATTCATTAATACTACAGACTGTGACTTTGTTAGACCATCCTTTTCTAACGCTAGAACCATATTATTTGTATCAAAGTGATGCTGCAGTTCATTTGTTTTTATATTTTTTACAGGTTCATTAACAATCTCGTTAAGTGAAGCGATGTGCGGTGGTGGAAGTTGGAGCGGTGGCTGTGATCCATTTTGTGATATCTTGTAGGCGTTATTTGCGTGAATACCGCGCTTGATAATAGTCTGAGTTAAACTGCGGAAACAAGGTGGCATACTATTAAAATAAAAAGGAGGGGAGGCAAAAGAGAGTTGTGTATGTATACTTTTGAAAATTATTAAAACACAGATATAAGTTAGTAATTTAAAGTCCGAATATTCTTTTTTGTTGTCAGGGACCTTCCTTTTGAAACAGAAGTTTAAATCATTAAAAGCTGGAAGGAAAGAAGGAAGAACATTACAATACAAGAGTGTTTTTTTTCTTGTATTAAAATAGTCGCATTATAATCTATTCCTTGGAATTGATTGATTTATTATCACAAGGAAATCAAATTAGCTAAATGAATGACTCAATAATGAAAAGCCGCTATTCCTAAATAAGATTTCAATATTAAAAAAATATATACATGTGCGTGACATTGAAACATTTGGATTCTATTCCTTATTAAATCTGCATGATCATTAATAGTCAAATGGTATCCAAACCATTGTGATCAATGTGTTTATTGGATATGATGTGGTATTATATGAAATAAAGTATAAATTATTTAAATTACATTGCCTAGGAAGAGTTGCATAATTGAAAGTACAGTATATTCCTGGCCAGAAAAAGCAGAAGAGCAGAAGTGAAGTAGCTCAGAATACCATCTGAGCTCACTCCACTGGATTTTTAACTTGATTTTCATCTGCAAGAGGTTCATACTCATAAAGAAATTTGTAAAAAAAAAAAAAAACCATCTTCATTCTTTCCTTTTATAACCAAAAAACATACGAGGTACAATCACCGTAACTCTGAGTATACAATGCATGCCTATTACCTTGATCTGATCAAGATTATTTAACAAAGTCTGGATACTACCTACTTGAATGCCAGAAAAAGAAGAAGGGAAATGAAAATTGGAAACAGGTTCGAGAATATAAACAGATTTTCCGATGCATCTGAGAACCATTACTTGGAAAACAAGACCCATGATTTGAATGATAAGGATTTTTATCTTTTCGGGGGGCGACACCAGAAGTGAACCATGAGTTAATTTGGTATTTTGATTAGCAAGACACTTTTTATCATATTCTAATACAGTTTAGAAGAAAAAATCAACTTGGCAAATTCCCAAGGGCCAATGTCTGCGTTGGAAGTGCTGGGATCGGGAAGAGCATGGAGGTCGAGTTTGGCATCGGTCTTTGTTTTTATTGCTTTGGGGTTTTCATAATGGAGAATAAGAGTGGAATAGTTGAGATATTCTTCATAAACTAGTATCCAGAATTTGACGAAAATGTCAAGTTCGTTTTATGACTTTATATCCTTCTTTTGAAACATGAAGCCTTTATAATTGATGTTTAGTATAACGAATAAATAAAGAAACATATTGAACTGATATGTTCGTAACATTGGCCTTTTGGGCCCGTTATATCGCTGTGCTTGCATCAATCTTGGTTATTTTTTCTTCAACTTTTTTTTTGTAGTTAGATAGTGTTTGGGATATGCTAAAAAAAAAAAGAGGGATTAGTTTAAACTATGGATATATTTAAAAGGGAATCGTATATGTATTACTTCG
>MU622259.1:56785-67520 GCA_025399235.1 Backusella circina FSU 941
AGATAATGAGCCAAAATTCATATTTCATTAAAAAAAATAAAAAGGAAGGTGATTATAGGCTATTATGGATTTGTTATACGTTAGATGGATAGATAAAGTGACATATTCTATCTATTCGTAATAGACTTACGGAAGTATGGTTATCAAATAAAGTGGATTTTATAATTGTTATATCGGGATCCTTATTCACCCTACTTAATCTATAGATTTTACCCTTAAACTGAAAATGCTTGAAATAAGCTGAAAAAAAAAGTAATTTTATTATTTGATGTTTTGCTTTAAATGTGTAGTAATATACAAATATTCAACTTAGTTAAACATGCCAAAACTAAGCTATCGCTATCTTCGATGATAAGGACGATGATGATGATGGTTTAAAGTTATGTATATTATTTATTTATGTGCATTGTTTTGTATGTATGGAAGGAGAGAAGTATATAGGAAAAGTCTATGTCGAACAAACAAAATGCTATTAAAAAACGGAGCGAGGATAGCATTGATATAGAAGCATAATTAATCATTTTATCTACATAAGAAGGAAATATAGAGTTATTTCCATTACTGGTTTTGTTGTTTTTTAAAAGAGATCATAAGTATAGGGATAAACGAGTCGAAAAAAGAGAGACCATGGCAGTACGGATGCCTTTTCTTTTTTTTTTGTTGTTGTTTTTACTTGTTTTCACTTTTTTTGTCATGTTTAGTATTTTCACTTTTTTTTTCGGGGGTTTTTCTACTTTTTTTTTTTTTTTTTTTTTTTTTTTTTTTTTTTTTTTTTTTTTCTTTTTTTTTTTTTTTTTTTTTTGTTCATTTTCACTTTTTTTCTGCGAAAGGTATATATCAAAATAACGAGGATTGATTCTTTTTTTTTTAAGTAGTAAAATGATTTGTTACACAAGAGTACTGAGAAGGAGTAAACGTGCTTCCTGTTTTATCATCGCATGAACATGGCACTGAATATAAAGATGCATCCGATATAGTAGAAAAAGATGATGTTGTAGAAAAAGATGATGTCAAAGAAAATGGAGGTCTCTGGGAATAAGAATAAGATGAAACTGAGGTACGTCTTCCAGGAATAAACGATTCTTGTTGAAATTTACTATTGTTTCTATTTGATGTTGTTGAACTCATCGAATATGATAAGGATGGACGCCGATGGTAAGACATTTGGTAAATTGAAGGAGTCTTATCCACCATATTCGGTTGTGATAAATTACTTGTGGTTTTAAAGTTGGTTGTTCCGTAAGACTTTGAAGCTTCACCAGATTGACAAGAAAGTGAACAAAATGCTAAAGTCTTATTTTAAAATAAAGTTAGGCTTTTTTTTGAAGAAGAGAGTAAACTTTAGGACATACATCGTCAGCAAGCTTTTTTTCACAATACAAGCAATAGTTCAACTCCATATAGAACAAATATTCAAATAGTTTTTTTTTTCTGATGAAAAAATTTGAAAGGAAGAAGAGAAGAAAAGAAAAGAAAGAGAAACGTGTGTGTGGAGGAAAAGAAGAAAGAAAATGAAAAAAGGGTGAGAATATGAAATTAACCTGATTTCGATATTGTGACCCGCTGGATGCTATGACTATTGTAAAGGTCATGTACCTGAACTATTGTAAATCTTTTTTCAATAATATAAAATCATCACCAATGAACGGAAAGATAAATGACGACTTCAAGACATTTTGGCGTGGGAAGATAGATAGAATAATAACTTTGATCCAGGAAAAACTTACCGACGAATTTAAATCAATTTCAAAATGTCAAACAAGGCTATAGCTCTTGTAAAACTTATAATACTTTTATTTATATTATTCACAAGACGGTATATAAAAACCGTGATTTTTTTTTTTCCTCATCCGCATTGTTGGTTTTCTTTAAAGTTGGAAAGTCGCACATTTTTATTTTCAGAGTTGTACAACTGTTTTTAATAATGAACAACAAGCCCACGTGAATAAAGCTATTCATCAATTTTTATTTTTAACATTTTAGTTCTTACCTTACATTCTCTTTTTTTGTTTAAAATGAAAAAATACATGGCGATGTTTTATAAAACCACGTTTTTGCAAAAATTGTACCTGAACTGACTGTTTATCAGCTTTGTTTTCAGCCGTCTGTAGCACAGTCGGTTGGCACATGGCACATTCGGAGGCTTTATATGTGTAAACAATACTTTAGACTCTTATATAAATATATATTTAAATGCCAGCTTTTCATAATTGATAATTTTTTTAAATCGTCCCGTCCGAATTTCTACCTTTAGTAGTACCTGACGGTTCTAGACCTATAACAATATCGTGTTAAATATTTTCAAATTATATAGAGCAAGTATGTAGTCCATCTGTTTATAATCAAAGTAAAAGAAAAAGGTGCTTCTTGGATTTATAGCGATTGTAGACACTATGAGGAGTAATTCTCATCTTATACTATTTACTTGTTTATTTATTTGTATTTACCTTTGTCAAACTAGTTATTCAAATCTCTATTATCAATGTTGTTTCTTTTCAGTTATGTATTAGCGAGATATGAATATATCGGTTTCTCAAGAATGTTATGTTGCCTTATAGAAAATTAGTAAAGGAAAAAAAAAGCTCACAGGCTCATCATTCCGATTCTTTATCTTTGTTAAAGTAGGTTATCTTAAAATTAACACTATCTATTTTATAATTATAGTGAAATTAATAATAAAAAAAGCTTATTTAACGTTAGCATGAACGCATCAATAAAAAATATGAAAACATACTTTGTCAAACGATAGATAAGAAAAAAAAAAAGAAAGTGCAGTTTGAACATTATTGTACGGTGTAATCATCAATCAAAATACTACTTTTGGAATGATAACAATAGTTTTCGAAACACTTACTACAATAAAATCTTTGAAGAGAGAATTATATCGATATTCTTCAAACTTTAATTCAAAAAGTAAAACGAAATACAGTCTTTTGTTTTTAACTTTCTCTTTTTTTAGAATAAATAAACATGGTGATTCTACCACTCTGTTTAATAAATTCCCAAAAAATATGATAATAGACATACTCAACCCGCGTATTATACTATTAAAAACCCAACAATTCAACTCTATCTGAAACTATATCATCAGCATCAAAATGTAATATACTAGAGGTTCCAACTTTTAGCCTATCATTTTTCAATACGAGTACTAAATAAGGCTGGACAAACAATATTCTTTAAGTCTACTTATAATGTCAAAAAATGAAAGCACACTCCCATAGTTTTAATATATACATATATAAAGGCATATTCAACTTATGGTGGATTCTACACTATTACCATTACAGTGCTTTTAGTCTGTTTATTGTTTAGTTTAACGATAGAGTTGAATTGTTGGGTTTTTAATAGTATAGCAACTTTTTGTATTTTAGGAAATTCAAATATCCAAGTTGGGGTATATTTCCCTCAGTAAATTGCAACGGTGGATCTGATGTTGCAAATTTCAAAATGAATACTCCCCAGTATTTTTCTTGGATTTCCAAAAACAGGGAAGTGAGCGCGGCAAGTGATGGACCACTGTATAAGTGAATTAGATGTAGATACCTTCGATACCATGCTATTAGAAGCCATAACGAATAAAAGGATAATACATTTTACTACAATATTTAACAAAATATCAAATTTTATGATAAATCAATTATAGAGCTGAGTACTATATGAAAAATAGCAGTGTTTCAAAAATACAAGTATATAGGGTGATATCAGAGTATCAAACTCTGTTTAAAAAGTCTATTTTTTTTATTTATTTATTTTAACAATGTAGGGATATAAAACTATCAAAGGCATATATGAAAGCAAAAACAAAGTACAGTATAACTATCAAAGCTATATATAATGGACTACTACTTATCAAAAGTATAGGGGAATTTAGTTCAAAGACCAGGTGATTTCACCAACACCAATAGCTTCATCACCAACAACCTTTGCAAAGACTGCAGGGGTGAGATCAAGAGAGCCATGACCACATTCGGGACAAGCATCTGTGATAGTAGCGGTAGTAGTACCGGCGGGACCAGTAATAGTGATAGTCTTACCACACCAATCGCTCTTTTGGTTCAAGTTACCATATTGAGGAGCATTCAAGGCGACAATAGGTGAGTTGTTGTCGGCTTTGGGACCGCAAGCACCAATGGGTCCACCTTCGCTGACAGGATGGAAAAAGGTAGCTACACCACTGTAAGAACCACCACGTTTAGCAAGCTCAAATGGAGACATATCAACTTCTTGAATAGGGGCAGCAGAGACAAGACCAGCGATGGTAAGGGCGACAGCGGTGAAGAAAGAAAGACGAGCCATGATAAAAATTTACTGTTGATTTATTTTTAATATGAGAGAGTGAGAGAGGGATAAACGACCAGCGTTAGAATGAAAGAGTTGATAATGGTTTTTTAAAAAAAGCGTCAATCTGGGGGTTGCTTATATACAAAATTTGACATGTATGCTCCGCCATTAGGAAGTATGAAATCAATGTTAATAGCAATTATCATTGGCGGAGTGTCATATTTTGACACTTTCTTATTCATGTTGAGATACAATAGAAAAGTTTATCTAATCATTTCAGGAAAATCCTTTTGCGGCGGGATAAGGCGGTAGTTTTATATCAACTCTCCAAGAACCGTATGAATAATTCTTTTTAAAAAAAATAGTTGTATCACTCAGTGTAATGACAATCCCTTTTTCTTTTTTCTTTTTTTTTTTTTATAAATGACAAAGGTTTTTTTTTCCATTACTATTTTTTCTTTACATTTTCCATTTCTATTACTCTAATATTAAACATGTACTTTAGTTTAATTTTTAATATTAAATCTAGCTTTTAAAAAGTCATCTGTAAAAACTTTCTTTTTCGAAAAAAAAACCTTTCTTTTGAAAAGGTTCCAAAATAATACCAACCCTTTTATTTCTTTTGTTTGATGAAGTTTCAGTGTAATAGTTACGGTTTCAGAATCAAGATCGACGAACTAGCTTTAAATGACAATGTGTGATCCACGTTTTCAAACGTTTTTTTTTTTAAAGAATGAACCCGAACTTAAATAACTCTACAGTGTAACATTATACTGCATTATAAAAATCTATTGATCGAACCTTTAAATTACTTCCTTTTGATCTCTATCGTCTCTTTTAATTTTATAATTTGCTTTACAAAAGCAATATTTCAAAAATCTGATCGGGACATAAATTGTTTTGTTTTTTTGTTTTCTTTTTATTTAAAGAAAAAATACGGGACCTTGTTATTTTGTTGAAGATCTGCACCCAGGTCTTGTCAACTTCCTATTTTGTACAAAAAACTATATATTTGACAACGCCATCTTGACCATCAACAAAAAAAAACTTTGGCTTGAACATCAAAATCAACATCATCCCTAACTGGAACCTTACCAACAGATAACGCAGTATCGTTGGTCAGCGTTGAATGGAATATCTACCGAATCAGGTGTTGCAGGTGCAGCTTCAACCAGATCCAATGCCCTCCAATCAATTTGGATTTCTCTTCGAAGCCATTATCAGGTCTGAGAAATGAGTATTTTATCCCCTGCTGGGTCACTTACTTTCAATTTCTCACTAGGTCCAAAAAGAAAATTTCATTTGCATCGCCTTTATTCAAATCATTGAGGTAAGGGTTGCTATTAATTCGATATATATAATCTTTGGATAATTCATTTCTGAATTTTATCCATAATGCCAGAGAATCAGAAAGAGAACAATACAAAATGGTGATCTCGGATAAGCTTCTAAACTGTGAACAAAATAGCTCTTCTCTAGTTAGGCAGTCATGTAATTCTTCATCATCTGTTACTAATTCTAATGTAATCACAGAAGTCTTAAATGAATGATATATAATACCAACAAAAATTTTGAGATTATTATAGAAAATGGCACCTGGAACATGAAACAACAGCGTACACAGAAAATAATCATCAATCTGTCTTGGTGAAACGGCATAGATTCTTCCAATAGTGCCATCAAAACATCTTTCTCTAATTTTCCATTCCCGCGAGAATTTATTCCAGATATAATCAGCAGAGAAGCCTACATTAGGCGTTATTATAAAATCTTCGTTTTGACTATTTTAGTAGAACCAACCGGTTGATGTGGTTTGTTTTGGTCAATTTACAACTACTTTAGCTGTATAAGAATACTTTCTTCAAGATGGATATCTAAATGTACATGTAAAATTTTCCGTCCATAGATTGTATATATGTATTGTCACAAAGTGTATCATAAAAAGCACGCACATTCATGAGCACTGGCACAAGAAATACATAAATAATTAGTGATTAGTTTAATTTTCATAAAAAAATAAGTATATATTAAAAATAACTAGAAAAGAAGAAAGAAAAAAAATAAAAACATGATTAGCAAACTGCCTCTTGGGTTGTGGTGTAAAATTTTTGGTTTTATTGAAGATGAGTTCTCTCGGTTTGAATACTTGACTCTGTTTAGATGACTCTAAATATGAACAAGGCAGCTTTATTAACGAAGTGTGCGTATCAAGGGAAATGCTGCGTTAAGGCATTTGCTTGAGCGTCTTGGAACCAGTGACTTTAATGTCTATAAAACAGGAATATGCATTCTTTCGATACCAATATAAATCTATTCTTGTCGAACGCTCCCACATCTATGTGTATTCATCCTGGACATCAATTGGCGCTAGAAATACACGAGTAATAAGAGTTATATCGTCAATCTTTTAAGTAATGAAGCTTTTCTAGTATTTAAGAAGAGATAAAAATATACTATATCCACACCCTAGATTAATTCTATTCATTCATGCTTTCTCTTTTTTTTTTTCTATTCTCTCTCTTACACACTTTTTGTCTTCTTTACATCTAAAGAGGTATATAATGATTATTTATTAATGGAAAGAAGGCCAAAAACAAAGGTAACAGTAACACGAAAATTTTATATACTCTGTTGAGGACCACAATCATCTTCTCTCAGTAACTTGCAGCAGAGGTTTGGTCTGTGGTCAAAGAAAGCTAGGTACGTAAAAAATAACAATTGATATGACAGAAGGCGTACGGTAGTTGCTATGACACTAATTCAAAACATACCACTTCCTCATAGATTGATGTCGTCATATATAGGTATGTTATTATACTATACAGTTTATTATTACTGGTATACATTCTTTTAGATTAACCCTATCCAACACACACGCCTGGAACTAGATCTAGTGACTGGGTGTAACCATCGCGAGAGTGTACCCACTTGGTGGGTAAATGTAGACCACCCGTTTTATACATAAATGTCATGTGATCGCAATTAGACTGTATAAACAAAATAAGAGACTTTCCTTCCTTTATTTCTAGTTTTCCTGATGCCGCCTAAAAAGAATGCCTTATCTACTGTTGTCGACGATCTGGTTCGTGCTTCTTTAGGAAACTCTGGCGCAAACATTGACACAGATGACCTTGATAAATACGTTGCAGATTTGATCCTAAAAGAAGCAGAGGAAAAACGTAAAAAATACAACAACATTGGTGTTCGAGCCTACCAACCCGACACTGGCTTGTAAAGTATATTGAAATTACATATAGTTTAATATTTGTAAATCTTATTTTTCTAAAACAAATTAGACCCCCAAACAACTTGCCAAAACCAAATAAACGATTCTTATTGAATATGGTAAAGGCAACCGATAGTCATAACAAGCACGTAATCAAGTCGAATGAAGAAAAAGTCGCTAAATTAAGAAGAGAAAGATTAGATCGAGAAAGGAGGGGGCGGGATAGATCAAGAAGAGATGAACATGAGAAAAATAGACATCATTCTAGAAGAAGATCAAGATCAAGATCAAGATCAAGATCGAGATCGAGATCAATGTCACCCGAAACAAAGAGTAGCCGCTCACAAAGAAAACGATCATATTCTCCAGATTCACCTAAAGATTCAATAGGAGATTCTACACCAAAAGAGATTCGGTATCGTGGACGAGGCAAGGCCAATATGTCATCCATGGATAAGTACTTTGAGAAGGATTACGATCCCGAACGTGATATCGAATCAGATTTGGACGAATATGCTTATACAGAGACATTAGATGCAGTATCAAAGGAAAAGAAGGATAAAAAGAGTAAAAAGGATAAAAAGGATAAAAGGAGTAAAAAGGATAAAAAGGATAAAAAAGATAAAAAGGATAAAAAGGATAAAAAAGATAAAAAGAAGGATAAAAAGATGAAGAAGCATAGAGAATTAGAAGAAGAGAAGAGTGAAAAGCCAAAGAGTACAAGAGCATGGGATGTTGGAAAGTAATGGTATTTTTGTTTGACAATTTTGACAAATAAAGAGGTTATCGTCTGAATTTGAGATTTAAGAATTGCTATTTGAAGATAAGTATTTTATTGTAATGTGGGATTTACAGGATTCCCAAAATGATTATGGCATCATTTGATCTGAGGGCGACGTAAAAAATCCGTTAATGACATTCATGGTCAGCTCCACAATCAACCATTTGGTTGAAATATCTATTTGACATCAAAGTAGTGATTAGTTAAAGAATATTAAAGAATTGGTCATAACTTCAGATCTATTCAAAGGTACAAACATATTTATTAAAGTGGTTACTTTATAAAAGAGCAGAGATTATCGTATATCCAACGCATTTCCAGTACCAAGGTTTACCAAACTTGAAAGAATCATATTAACATATTACATTTCGAATACAAGATCACCATTCAAGGAGCAGAGTAATCCATGTGTCAAATATCTGAAATTAAAAAAGATAGGGATTACCAATCGATGGATGACAGACACGTTGAAATACGTTAGAGGGTTAAATGTAATTGAATTATGAGTGTGAATTTCTACTATCGGAGGAGGAATCAAGTATGCTTGATGTGGATGAACTTACTTATCAGACAGTTTTGCGTGAAAAAAAATACAGATATCAGACCTGATAGTCGATCAATACGTGAAGGAAAACAGCTTTTACGACTCAAACATGAGTGGAAGGAAGTTGTTAGAAAGTATTAATTTATTAAATAAAACCAATATCTTTTCTATATATGCCATATAGCTGATATAAATAAATAAATCAATACTATTGTTAGTAATATAGCATAGTTTTTTTTTAGCAGGTAATAAAGTCATCCGCGGTAGTGTAAGTATATAGCCACTCATTTTAATTCGTTTTGCTCCAGACTAATCTCAAACAAGTCAGGCAATTTACTACTTACATCATTATGTCTCTAGCACAATCTTGTAAAATTTTCTATAATAATGAGTGAATAGATCATCACTGTTGCCGATCTTGATGTCATATTTAATTGGTTTTTTCCTTCGCTGTTTGTAATCCGATAGATCATATACTATATTCATATATTTTATGCTTATTTTTCTACTCGATTTCTATATCAGGCAATTCCGTATGCCTCTTTACTATTTTTATCACACCTTATTACAAGTCTATACGATTTATTTTATACCTGTTTTAGTCATTAGCATTTTATATTAATTTAATTTAAGCAGAAGTAAATAAATCATAAATATATGTTAATATAGCACCTTTCTTATTTTGGCATTTATTCAAATACACAGATACACTTTGTAGTACAAGCTGTAACATTTATACAAAATGGAGTGGTTTCTGCTTGACTGTCAGAATGTAGAAATAATATCCTTAATGTAACATTTTACTTCTTCGTTGTGTATACAAAATACAAATAGTACAGCAAGTATGACTAAAGAAAAGTTAGAAGCGGAGATTGTTTTCATTATTATTACTATAAATAAATAAAAGCCAACAGTTATTCATAATTCTTGTTGTTAGAATAATAAAAACAAAAGAAAGGCAGACAAAAAGAAAAAAGAACCAAGGGAAAAGAGAGATTTAATAACTTCTTCTCCTTCACTTTAATCAAGTCATTGTCACTTTTACAAACGTGCCAAAGATATCATTTTAATGATGTCACACAAAAACTAATAAAAAGGTACTCAAAAAAAAAAAATCAATTCGTCTTGCTCTTTTAAATCATTCCACTCAACTTCAAAAGAAAAGAATTCACTTGATTATTATTACTCTTCTTTCACTTTCTTTCTCTCTTTTACTGTATAAAACGCAACCATGGCAAATGATATTCTAGATGATATGCTGCTTGAACTGGAAAAACAAGTGCAGGATTTTACCATGGTAACTAATAATGACAAGTTTCAAGTAAAAACAATAATATTCACTTATTATTGATATTTTAGTCTGTGGATGATCGTAGTCCAGTAAACAAACATACAGATATTGCTCATAACAGTAAATAAATATACAAAAATTGAATAAAAAGAGTATGAATAAATACAAGAGATATTTAAAAATGATATTTAGAAAGCGAAACAAATGTCAGTTCGGATGATATCCCTTTACAGGCATACAAGAAACACCTAGCAAACTTTGAAGGCAGTAATTTTAAGAGCACACCTTTGCAACGTTCAGCTACTTCAAGAAAGTTGACAGAAAATAAGCCAGCGACTACACTCGGGCACTCAAAGTCATTGCGCTCAAATAGAAAGCCACAAAGGGATGATCCCTCTTCTTCATTTCAAACTAATGAGGAAATGCGTTCGGCAATGCAAAAATGGCCCTTACCTGACGTTACCAATAATAACAATACTGAAGAACAACAGCACGAGGTAATAATAATAATAATTAAAATAAACTTGAATGAGAATGATGATGGAATTGAATTTTGATATTTCTTAGGTTGAAAATGGACCTATCACAAACTCAGGGTTGAAAAGCACG
>MU622259.1:71509-120467 GCA_025399235.1 Backusella circina FSU 941
AAATTAATAAATGTCACTGAAATTCCTTCACTACAACTTATGCTGTCAACCTTTACTAGGTCAGTTTAATAAAGGTGAGTCTTTTTAAGGGAGTTATCTGACACTTAATCGGGTTAGCAATCCTTAGCAAGGTGACTCGCTTAACAAAAATTTTACAGATTTATTTATTTTACTAGTTACGAACTAAAATTTTTCTCAATGTTTTCGATTTGGAATGTACGAACAATCTAATTGGTTTGGTGGATTTGGCCTCCCTTATTGTGGTCTTTTAAATAATTTTAGCTAAAAAGATAAAGTTTTTATCTAAAATCCTATCTCAAAAACCTATAGTTTAGTTAAAATATGATGTAACTGACATTGAACCATTCCCAAAAATGGCTCAAACCTTAGTGTGGTGATTAGACTAACATTGACTCCAGTGATTATCTTCACACAATCGGAAAGAAAAAAAAGCTAATTTTTTTTATATGCCTTATCATTACCGTTTAGAAATGTATAAAACCTCTAGCCCATTGACTAAATTTAATAGACCCTCAACAGGACAATATAATAATACGCGTTCTAAAGAAACAAAGTATGTAAATTTTTTTGTCCCACTGTTGTTTCTTCTACTTCTTCTTCTTCTTTTTTTCCCCCTATTAACATTTTTCATAAGTTCTTTTTTTTTTTTTTATCCCCTTCTACAATCATGTATAAAACCAAATAAAAGAAGAGATATAAAATCCAAAAAGAATGTGAAAATTGTGAACTGGCTATAATAATGTCACATGTGACATGGTTGACGTCGTTCTTCTGTATAAACGTCTTAGGGTTGGACATGCATATTGGGTCGATAATGGTAAGTAACTCAACATGGTAACAAATTCTCGAACTGTTTGAAGTCCTCTATGTAAAGAACCTCACCTACGACATGATAATGGTCGTCATCCTCACAGTAGTGGTTTACTTTGTGGTAGCCAGACACATCCAAACCACCGTAGTGAACGTCATCAGAGTCAACCAAGACGTATGCGTGATCACCCAAGACTTAAGGGCGATAGTCTTCTCAACCTCAGTAGCAATAATAGAGGAGGAGGTGATAGTAGTGAGGGCGATAGCAGAACAACCCGAAATAAAGCAGTTTATATAATTTAATCGACAAAAAATAAAAATTTGTAAAAGTGATCCTTAAAGAATGGCTCTCGTTTTCATTTTTCTTTCTTCTTTTAATTGTTCTATATGTTAGATTAAAAATAGTAACTTATCTCTAAGGTTTGTTGCAGAAAATCACAGATCTCTCTCTCTTTAACTTCATCTCTTCTTTTCGGAAAAAATTCTTTTTTTCTTTCTTTCTTCTCCTTCTCTTTCATTTCCTCCTTTCTTTCTCTTTTTCCGTTAAAACTTAATAAGCGAGAATAGAATATAATCCAAATCTCATTCATTCTTTTTTTTCATGTAGTTATCTCGACAACAATGCAATTAGCGGTTTTCTTCCTGAGGTTATTGCAAATTCAAGGATCTTAGAGAGTCTGTAAGTATATTTTCGTTATATATATGTATATATCTACCATCTCTTTTTTTTTTTTATTAATATATTATTTTATAATATAGTAATCTTAAAGGGAATCACTTATTAGGAGGTATTCCTTCCTTTATCGGTAATCTTACTTCTCTAAAATCTTTGTAAGCTAGCTACTATATTTAAAACAGTAATATGTGTATTTATTTTTATACCTAATCTCCCCTATTTTCGTTTCTTTTTCATTTTTGCAGGTCCTTGTCACACCAAATGTTGAACGGAACTATACCCGAGCAGATCTATTCGCTTGTCAATCTTCAATATTTGTAAATGCATTTGTACACGTTTCATTTTATTGGCTTTTCATTGATCGCTTCTATTTTTAGGGATTTATCTAATAATCGACTAACAGGATCAATATCATCAAACATTGGAAATCTTGTGAATCTTGTTAAATTGTATGCATCCTTTTCCTTTTAACCATGAACACTGCTCACAATCCTTTTTTTTTTATTATTGTTTTTTAGGAGCCTTGGACACAATGGCTTGACTGGACAAATACCAAACCAAATAGGAAAACTAGTAAAACTAGAGTCACTCAATTTAAATTACAATTCATTAAACGGTCAGTTCCCCTCAGTTGATGCACCCCCTGCCCTTGGATACTGCTACATGACACCAAACCAGTTCCAATCGTGCCCTGATGATTCCGTTATTCAAAATCCTCAAAGTCTGGCTTATCAGTGCTCGGTCGATTGTCTTGTAAAGCACGCGAAGAAGAAGGGCAGTGGTGCTACTTTAAATAACGTTCCATCCAATTTTGTTTTGTTATCCTCTTTTGTATTTTTACTTTTCTCTACTGTTGGCTTTGTTTAAGCCTTAGAAAATCTAGCCTTTTTTTTTTTTTTTTTTACTATACTAGTTCTTTTACTTATTAACCCTTTTTTATTTATTTATTTTATTTCTTTACGTCTTCCTTTTGCTTTTATTTTTAAAATGAAATTGCTTTTTTTAAAAAAAAAACAAAACAAAAAACAAGCACACGGGTAGCCTTAATTGTTTAGAGCATTACAGAATGGCTTTTGTTTATATGTCGGATCGTCTTTTTGAATGTTTATTTTGACCTTTCTATCTTTGAATTAGTTAGAAGCCTTTTTCAATTGTTTTTGTTTGTTTATATTGATCGATAAATGATGATCTCTTTTCTATGCGATTATATTTATTAATATCCTATTTTCCTTTACAAGATAAAAATAAATTATGATACTTATATAAAAAAAGAACAATTATAGAAATTTTTTAAAAAAAAATTTAGAACACAAACATCTGACATTGACATGTACTGTTATTTTCAATTAATGAGAAAAAGGGAAATAATATTTGAGAATTATTGAGAACAAATAATAAATTATATTACAAGAAGTAGATTTTTAGTAATGAACAAATAATGAGATAAATAGCCATGTAGCACGGTTCATAGCGGCATATTACATCACATCGAAGAATAACACGATATAAAGGAAAAGAAACACTGCACCAATACGGCAGAGATAGCATGGTGTAATAGATTCATTGAGTTATTTAAAATCTAAAGTATTCAAAGTTAAAAGTGTATGTTCATGATATTGCGATGTTGGACTTACTAGTTACCATCATTGCCTACACTCGTACAAATCATCTAGGTCGCCAATCTTATCTGATATTTTGAAATTTAGATAAGCAAAACATAATGAGAAACATCCTTGATCATTATAATATAAAATAAAATACATAAAGCGACTTGAACATTTTGATTTGATTAAAGAAAATTGCTCTTTAAGTGTGTTGTCCCCATGTAGAGAAATTGACAAGCATTTCTTAAAAGAAGCCTAGACATAGATTTCCGCAACGTTTTCCCCCTGTTATTTGATACTAGTGAAGTCCTCGTCATCAGACATAAATAGACAAAATATAGAATCAGGTTCACAGTTACCATTCATTATGTTGTTCACTGAAATATGTCTTCAATGAATTGATCTAAAGTTATTCTAAGAGTTGTAGATGCTATAGCTTATGTGATAACTTGTTCATTTTAATAAAATAAAAACGGCTGGTAGCATCTTAAATAAAGCATAGAGCAGTCTTATGGCATGACAATTAGCTTGGATGATAAATGGCACCCATTTAGACACTTAAACATACATCCTTGAGTTACTATTCATTGAGTTGGATCATGAACTTAGTCCCTTTTAGTTTTATCACCTTGATCTCCCTTTTTATTCAATTTTATTCTCATCAACCTTTTCTCATTTTCGTGAAAAGGGACATATGTAAATCTTCCCAAATATTATAAAGTTCGAAATTTGATATTCCTAGAAGAAAACGCATTGTGTGTGTAACAACGGGGTTTACTTTTTTTTTCACCAAATGATATGCTTATTTTCTGTCATGCTAGTGGTGGATTTAATTTTCTATTTGATGCACCTGAACGCACTAATTAGCTTGACTGCCATGATCTCACTCAAGTGCGGATTAACTTTGATGTAGCTGTCATACATTCATCATCTTTTTTTAAAACAAGTTGCAACTTTTTTCAACAATATAACTCATGACAACATTTTTTTCAGAAAAAAAAAATAGATTCACGATTCGTATAAAAATAAGAGAGGGGGGTGTCTTATTATAAATGTAAACTCTATTTCAAACTTTTTATTTTAGCATTATAGGCATGTTAGAATCGATTTATATAATGAAAGGAAAAAAAAAAAAAAAAAAACCTAACCCAGCGGTTCCAAAATAAAAAAATAAAATAAAAGAAAATCAAATGCACTGAATGATTTGTTCTAACATGTCGATAAAATCATGAAAGTCTACAGTTTTCTTTTTTTTTTTTTTTAGTTTTATTACATTTATTGAATAGAGTAATACATTTCATGGTAATGTAATAGAATCAAGGACAGTGAAAAAAGAAGAGAGCAAGTATTCACTTTGAAATATTTTTTCCTTGTTATAAATCAGTGTATACCAAGAGTAAGAGTTAGTAAATAGAGAGGCATTGGAAATCATTTATCTGTATCATGCTTATTAATACAACAAAAATAAGCAAGCAAATATAAACCACCACCTATTTTCACTTTGAAGGTAAATAAAACCTGGCTATATGCAACATATAGACGTCAAACTACAAAGGTCTTTGACTTGAAATTTGCAATAACACTGATAATCTTTGATGGGAAATATACTTAGACAGCAGAGCTCCTCGCTAACGTTGCTTATCCAAGAATTCCATTTTTTTTTTTAGTACAAATAGACGTGTAGAACTCTGGTTGATTTCAACCATTTGTTGATTTCCAAACTTTTTTTTTTTTTTTTTACAGTCCATTCAATATAAATTCAACGAGATACTATTGTGGTAAAATCACTATTATCAATTTTAACTGAGTGACAAATTACCTTCTTCAAAGAACTGAGGGTATTAGATTACCACTCATTATGCAAGAGCTTTTTTTTTTTTTTTTTAATATCTTTGATTTATTGAGACATGTAATATATAGTGTATATTCTAGTGCTTTGCCCTCCAAAAAACAATGGAGTTATACTTTATTACAATTCTTGTTTTATCCCTCAAGTTATTTCATATGCTTTAGAAGTACTGATGAGCAAATAAGAAGTCTATTTTTTTTTTATCTCTACGTCTAAAATAAGTTTAACATACTATATATATTTAGTTTTGTTCTATCATATTTTTCAAGGTCACAATAAGAACAAACTATCAACAACAAATGGGAAACGACTTTTGGCTTATTATCAATTAGAAGAGAGGTTGACTACATTCTTTATTCAAGGATAAGAATAGTACATCACTTTATACTGTTCATCATTTATATTAAATACTTACATAGAGCCACATTGATAAGCAAATTTGAACAGAAAGGAAGAGGTAAAATACATTCATTATTAATAATAAATAAATACACATTGTTATTACTATTATAGACTAAACAATAACAAGTGGCTTTATGTTTTCGACAAACACCAAAAACGTTATTAAAATATCAGCATAAGCATGATTAATGGTTGGTGATATAAACCAACTGTTTAGATTTTAGTTTGTTGTCACTACTGTTTCACAAAAAGAATGAAAAAAAAAACACCCGGGAATCTGGCAACATTTTACAAGACAAAAACAAAAAATAACCTTTTCAACAAACGCATATCTTTCTTGCTTGTAAAATAAGATCTCTATTTTTTACAATTGTTTATGTTAAAGTACTTCAAAAAATAAAAAAAAGAGGGACTGCCTTCTATTTTGAAACAAAAGATGTACACTTTAAATCAAAGCAACGGATTTTTTTTCTTAAAAAAAGCCTGTGTTGAATGATTCTGTCAGGAACACACCAAGAAATGCTGAACACTGAGTTTCAATTAAATGAATATAAATTAGAGTCGGTTCAGGTTGATTTTTTTTTTTTTTACAAAACCATTACCTTTTCAAACAATGAGTGGAACCGAATTTTATAATGTAACAATGCTAGCTTTAGAGCAAGCTTCCATTATGTACAGCATGGCTCAAAAACAGTTGGAAAAAATTAACATCAACATGCCCAATGCCGAGCAGTTGCCTTCTCTACTCACCACATGGGTTGCGTATATAATGTCCTGTGCGCCCACAGTTGTCCAGCAGTTTTACGTGTTACTAGATCAGGTACAATTCAATGACATGCCATTTGTTCCCATCTTGATCGCGCTGGTACTCCTGTACTTTGTGTATTGTACCCTTATGGCTTCATTCCGCTGGGTTTATCGATTAATTACTGGGTTTATACGCTTCAGTTTGATTGTGGCCATCCTTGGCTGCGGGTTCTACCTTGCACAACAAAAGTGGATGGATGGTGCCGCGTTTCCTGGCTCGTCTACGACGACAGGCGATAAGAGTAAAACTTATAATGCACTTTAAAATATTTATTCAGAAAATGAAATAAAATTTATATATATATATTTACAAAAGAGCTTTGTTTGATATTTATTAAAATTTAATGATTTGTTTTTTCTGTCTTTCTACTATTACGAATGTACGCTCATTAATTCTTCTACCACTTTACAAAGGTCTTCTATTGTCGAATCAAGCTTTCGACCGCCATGTTGACCATCCAATACACCTTGCATCTGTTGGGGTGTCAAGTCGAGGAAACTTTCAATAAGATCTCCATCAATAAAGTTGATTGCTTCATCCTTACGATCCATAATGGATATACTTCTCCAACTAAAACAAAAGAGTTTGAATGGAGAGGGTTTTTTTCTTCTTTTTTGAAACTTACTCTGAATGACTCAATTCACCAATGCTTTTAATAACCTTGTTCATATTATATTGCATTTGATCCAAAAGTTTGAATCGTTCTTGTGATAAATCAGCTACTACGCCAATAGCACCCGATGCTGTAGCAAAGATAAGTGAAGGCGCGACTGGGCTACTATCAGGATCTACGTTATTCATTCCCAGAGATCCTGTACATGTATTTTTTTAGTACTAAAAAAAAGCGTTTTTTTTTTTTTTTTTTTTTTCTCTTACCAAATCTAAAACGTCTAACAATCTCACCCAGATGCCATACACTAACCGTTTCCAATAAGGGTTCATCATTCATATCATCCTGACACTTCTCCACCACAAACAAATGGCCCTCCCTCTCTGCAGCAATAAATAAATTCTCATTTACTGCCTCAACCGCAAGCACCTCTTTTAGTCTTTCATGCGCCGCTACCTCTACCAAGGACTGGGTCTTTGGCTCATACTCTAATGCAACAATGGAATAGGCCATATCTCCTGCTACAATTACATTGTTAAAGGTGGTGATGGTTTCTGTTATGGAAGGTAATCGTTTACAACATTCAGAGACGAGTTGACCATTTCCATAGGTATTGATATCCCATCTATAGACATGCAACTATATAGATGGTTAATATATATACAACAACAAGAAAAAAAAACAAAACAATTTCTTTACCATTCCCTCTATGCTTGTGATCAATTTACCCTGAAAAGGTCGAACATATTCCGCCATCCCCTCCGTTTTCACTTGGGATACCAAACGCAACTTACGATCGGGTGTGACCTGAAACACCATCACTCTACCAATACTCTCATTCTCAAATGCATCACTGTCTCTTCCGGTTGCCAAAATATAATATTCATTGACATCACTTTCGAATTGCATAGAGACGGCAGCCAAGGGTCTTTCGAACTGTTTGAAATAGATTCTATCCATCACTGCAAAAATAGCTCACATGTTAAAAATGCATCTCTTTCTCTCGCTCTTTTTTACCTTTAAAGGTTTGTTCATCTAAAATCTCAAATCCACCTGTTGTAGTAGTAGAAACATAAGCTTCCGAGGTGATCCTCTCTGTCACCACCCCAAAGGTTTTTGAACTCTCCTGGTACGTGATGCGTCTTGGTGTATCCGTGGTTGGGATTTTTGTAATATGTAATTTTTGGATTTCTTCCATTTGTCCAATCAACAGACCATCCTTTGTTGTAAGTGCAACTGCGTCTGGGAAAGTAGCACTGTTGAAGAAGGTCCCACAGCGTACTTCCTATTTTATACAGAGATAAATCCTCTAGCCCTCTTATTTTATAAACATCATGGCCGCCATTTTATTTACCTTTAAATTCACATTTGAATACACCAATTTCTGATTGCGACTGTGAATCACACTCGGTTTATCCGATGCCGCAAATACATGTGTTGTACCGTTGGATGTAAATGTGCTTAGATGGATGGGCAATTTGCCAAGGAAGGATCTCTTCTTGTCTACAAGCACTGTCTGATGCTCCACCAATTTAAAATTATAAAACTGACCATCGCCCAAAGCGACGAGTAAATAACAGATATTCTCAAACTTGGCCATCAGAATAGAGCGTGGCATAACGGTCCCGGAGAGTGTCTCTTGGGTGATGATGCTGAGGTCTTTGTCCTGTAGTGAAAGTAGCATGACACCTACGGTTTTCCACATGCCGACAGCAACAACAGAAGAGGAATGTGGTTCGTCGATAGGACTGATATCAATACAGGATACTTCATTCTCCAGATGTGTCATGCTGTATATAATAATAATAATTAAAAAAAAAAAAAAAAAAAACGGATGAGTACCACTTCTCTCTCTTTATCTCTCTCTTGCTTACCCTGTCACCACCAATTTTCCTTGTTCTATCTTCAAGGCAATCAATTTTCCAAACCCAATCGACACCACACACTGAGTCGGATTCACCGCTGCCACGGTAATCTGCACATGTCCCTCCGGATACCACTCATCCAGCAATACCTGACCATTTGCCTCAAACAACCTCACACTCTGATCCGTCACCTGTATCACCCCATCCTCTATCACATTGGCTGCCACCAGTGTCCTCCTCTGCAGATCAAACCCAGACCCTTCCATCTGCGACATGGTATTTCCACGCAGTTCCAGGATGCGTGTCTGATTCATAAACGAGACCACCAAGATGTGGTGATGGACCGAATGAAATGAGGGGCGTAGTGCCCAGACGCCCTTGACACCATTGATCTCTATTGCCGCGAGCTCATTCAGCCCAACCCCGTTACGAATGATCCGTAGCGAGCTATCCTTGGCCACACCCGAACAAGTAATCAGCTGGATCTGGCCCTGCTTGTCAAGATCGGCGACGCAAAAGTCATTGATGGGGCCCAGATTGGGAAATTCATCGATGACCTTTAGGATGTCATCAGTGGTATCGTCGGTGGGTTGGATATGGACGAGCTGGGAATCGCCTAGAACAGAACCGACAAAGACAACGTCATTTTCGAGATAGACTAGACAGGAAGGGATCGAAATCTGGATATGGATGCTATATAAGATCGTCCTTTATCAATGCATGGTATTGAAAAACTTACATCTCCCAATCCAATAAAACATAACGATTCTACTTGATTTTGATCTGACATGGTTAATGTAAGATAATGTAAATGACCTTCTGTGTCACCCAATAAAATACGTGAGCCATTCTCATTCATAATGGAATAACTGGATATAAAAATAGAGATAAATAAATAAAGCCTTCCTTTTCTCTTTCTGATGTGTATATGTACCTATTGATGGTCGATGGTCGAATGCCAATCGCAATAGGTGCCTGATTCGGTTTAAGATATCTAATAAATTTACCAGCAATTAACAAGACCCCCCCACCCACAGGCATCGTGATGAGCAAATTGGCATCCGATTCAAAATAGTCCATCACCATCTCACCCGCTTGCAGTGTTCTATTTTTGATATCCAATTGAAATGCTTGTAAGAAACGACGTCCGAGTGCATCGTCATAGAGGATGAGCAATGTGTTATCTTGTAAAAATGCCAACGATACAATGTATTTATCTTGTAAACTATTTTTGGATATATATCAGTCTATATCTACTTTTGCAAATCAAAAAAAAAAAAAGAGCCTTACCTGACATTGATATGATCCTGAGCATGCTGAACTGCCTGACGTTTTCTACCATCCCGAGCTCTTAAAGATATCTTGCGTTGAAGAGTGGGTTGTATGTTAGTTTTCTCTAAATCTGGTATCACAATGGTGACAGTGGATTGGTAGAGCGTGACGGCAAAGTACCGACCAGAGGGGTCCAGCACAGCCTTGGTCTCATTGACCTCATTGCGGCGTTGTCCTGGAAAACCAATTTCCCCACTGGTTTCTGTTATGATTTGTGAATGTTGAAAGGTCAAGACGCAGTATTTGTGTCGACTGGTGATGATGAATAAAGAGGCCTTGTCTCTTCCCTATTTATTATAATATTATTTGTTAGGTTACAACAATAATAATAGAAAACTACGCGTATTATTTGAGGGATTTTTACCGGTGGAGTATATAGCTGTAGCGAGAGAATAGTACCGTATATGCTAAATTCTAATATTGACTTTAAACCATCAGGTCGTAGGGTATAGATCTCAATACGTGTTCCTTTTCTATATTTATAATATACAAATAAGTTGAGTGTGTGTAGTGTGTATATATAAATATTTGTGTGTGTATGTTATTCACCCTAAAACAAGGTTCATTTCAGTTGCTGAAGTGAATGATCCTTTGACAGCAAACTGTGTGGCTGTTGGTTTCTGCGCTGTGACGACATACTTGTGATAAGTCATGACACGTCCACTATTTAGTATATTATTTATTAGGTGGTATTATGTTGTATGAAGAAAAAAGAAAGTGTTTAATAAGAAGGCAAAAAATAACCCACTTTTTGATTGGTAGAAGAAGTCACAGATGCTTGTTTTTTTACTTTGTGAGTATTTTTATATAGAATCGATATCTCATTTTGTACACTGTTGCCATTTACAAGCATCTATACATATAGAATGGGGCTTATCACTCAACATTGTAAAAATATATCTCTTCTACATGTCCATGTCTTGCTTTATAGTGCAATCAAGCTTATTTTCTCTATAAATATCATTTCAAGTTGAAACACATCCGTACTTGGCTTATGTGTAACACTACAAAAGAGTTACTTCTTGTATATGACAATAATAACAATCAATGTTGTCTTTGTACAAGTAGATAGAACAACATCAGTCATTCAATGATATCCAAAGAAAAAAAAGAAAAAAAAATCACGTGTGACGAACAGATGGAGGGCAATATGACTTTGGAGAGTATGATGGCAGGATCACAGTGATAAAAAAAAAAAAAAAAAAAAAACTTCAACCTTCCTTCTTTAAAAAGCAAAAAACAATATAGACTTTAATGAAATAAATGGATAAGCGTGGTGTACCTATTGTAAATCGTTCAATATACGAAAGTCCCAAACGCAATAACGGCATATTCAAACGCACCTTTATCAAACGCTCGTCACCCTTTTTATTTCGTCAGGACATTTCCCTTTTGGAGGCATATGATCAATTCTCTGAGGCATGTTTTCAGAGTCATTTGAGATCACCCATTCTCAAGACACCTTCGAGTTTGGAGCTGAATTTGCGTCAATTACACCTGAATTCACAGCGGGATCTGCCGCACGGGTCGGTTGAACATAAGAGGAGACGTGATGAGAGGGAAATTAGCAAGATTTCTAGAGCGTTTCCAAAGTTGTCAAATTATTATAAACTATTGGAGCGAATAGGCCAAGGTAAACTATAGGAGTATATATACACACACACACAAAAGTATTTTTTATTTAAAAAGTGTCGAATATATTTTAGGTACATTTAGTAAAGTATACAAGGCACTCGATTTATATTATGACCTCTATGTTCCTCGTAAAAAATGCAAGGCACAACGATTTGATGGAAGACAGTATGTTGCCATTAAAATACTGTATGAAACGAGTAGTCCTAAGCGTATCAGCGATGAGATTTCGTATTTGGCTGCGCTAAGGTAAGAAAAAAAAAAAGTGACATTGGCCAATGGTAGAAGTTAATTCCTTTTGAATAGTGAAGCGCCTTGTATTACTTCACTCGTTGCTGCATTTAGACATGAAGCAACCACTTATATTGTGCTTCCATACATCAATTATGATGACTTTGATGTAAATAATACAAAAAAAAAAAAAAACAGTATAGAGACTTACAGAATTATATATATATAGACTCTGTATTATTGCATGTCAATGGATGATATCAAATGTTACTTTTACGATCTCTTCACCGGACTAAAACACGCACACGCACTCGGTATTGTTCATAGAGACATTAAGCCAAGTAATTTCTTGTACCATTCTGAATCAAAGTCGGGATATCTTGCTGATTTTGGTTTGGCTCAAAAGGAAGCAGAATTGGCCGAGATAAGACAGGAACCTTTTAATGAGAGGGAACTGGAAAATGTAAAATTATATACCAAACAGTTAGCCCCGGGCTATTATGCCAATGATACCAGGTAAAGAAACAAAAAAAAAAGTGTATCTCCTATCATCTAAATACCTCTTTTTCTTGGTTGATATGTATATAGAAGGTCAATTCGTGCTCATCGAGCGGGAACAAGAGGGTTTAGGGCACCAGAGATCATACTTCGATTTATTCATCAAACAACAGGTTTGTTTTTCTAATTATTAAAAAAAGCTGGATGCTTATTACTATTATTATCTGATAAATAGCCATTGATATTTGGTCTGTTGGTGTGATGTTACTTGTATGTCTTAGTGGATGCTATCCCTATTTTCAAGCAGAAGATGACGCAGATGCTCTCATTGAATTTATCACCATTTTCGGTTCAATGAAAATGAAGGCCTGTGCATCCTTTTATAGTATGTATTTATATATAAAGAAAGGGTGGAAAACCAACTGACTTGCCCTCTCTCTTAGAAAGAAGACTCCATTTCAATATTCCCACTCTACCCAAAGACCCTATCCCACTCCACGGTCTCTGTCTTGAAACCAACAAGGCCCATATCGAGACATGGGACCCTAATGACTATAATAATGCAATACATCTTTTGGAAATGTGTTTCCAATTAAATCATATCGAAAGAATCACAGCAGCACAGGCATTAGAACACCCCTTCTTTCACAACATTGCATCCATAAGACCAACTTGATTGAATTTTTGTACATAGTATTAGTCTGTAAATTAAAAAAAAAAGTGTCTTTTTATTATTATTATTTTATTGTTTTGCTTGAGGATATTGTTTGAATACAGCATTCCATTTGAAGAAATGATCACTGTCAAATTGAGCAAACAGTTTATAGCCAGTGGGTTGGTAAATCATGTTTTCCTTGTTAACTTTAGCCCATTCAGCAGAGACAAAGGTGGCCAATTGAAGTGCAAGAAGGACAGATAGAGCCTTTAGAATGGAATAGGATGGCATCTTGATTAGAGTATTTAAAATGAAAGTGGATGAAAAGAAGAGAGAGAAGAGAATGTAAAGTCTTGCTATTTGTAATGGAATATTATTTAATGTAACAACATTGAAGAATTGATCAAACTCCCCCTTGTGTTAAATTTGATTTTTTTTTTTTTTTATATATAAGCTCCTCCCCTGTTTTTCTCCTTCTTGGTCATTAAGAATAGTTGAATAAACGGAATGTAATATTGTTTGAAGAATTTATATATCATTTGATTTATTATTATATCCAAAATAAAAAAAAAAAAAAGAGAGAGAGATCACTGTTTTTGATAAGCACCATATTCACTCTTCCATTCAAAATAAGTGTTACTGTCGATAGAAACTGTGCAAAGACTTGCCTCAATGTTACAATTGATATTGTCAGCATTGGCCACAACCCATTTCCCATGTGCAGAGACCAGTGTCACGCATAGACCAAGAGTCAAGTATTGAAAAAGAACCATATTTTTTGTGTCAAAAATAACTATAAATATATGAAAAAGTGAAAGAAGATGAAATAATCAAAAGTATCAAGATCATATTTTATTATATTGCTATAATAAAAATAATAAAAATGATTAAATTAATTATAAATACTATTAAATATGATGAAAATGAGGCTTTATTTATTTATTATTATGAATAATGATATAATGATTATGTTGATGGAAAGTAACGGTTCTTCTTGACAGCATCCCATTCAAGATAGTATGATTTATCAAATTGGACAGTACATTTTTGGAATTCATCATTGCACTGCATATAAGAAGCACTGAAAGGAAACCAGTCTGAAGCTGCTGATACCAAAGCGATACTAGATGTAACCATCATAATGAGCATTCCTTTGTTGAAAACCATTGTTGGATGACCTTTTTTTTAAGCAGTGTTTATTATAAGTAAGATGTAGAGAGAAGAAAGAAAGAGAGAAATGAATAGAGCATTTGTATCTTTTATAAATATATATATAACACTAACATTGTCACTCACTCTCTCTCTCTCTCTTTTTTATTTTTATTTTTGTTACATATTCGATCCACTGATAGATACTAAACCATCATAACTTGAACACAAACCCCTTCCCTCTTTCTTTTTTTTAAATATAATATTATAACATTCTACTCATTGTCCAAGAGTTCATCCCGCATATCATCATTTCATGATTCTTTTTACCCTTATTTGGGTAAAATATTTCTTTTTAGTACATTATTGTGTAAAATAAAATAGTTAAATATGGTTATATATTATTATTAAGAAAAAGTACTTATAACTATCGGAGGAATACTTTAAATTAGAAAAAAAAAATAGTATACAAGTATACATGCACATACATATTTATATATAATGACTTTTTACTACTACTTATTCTGTTTCCAGCTTTACGGGTCAATATAACATCTTATTCGTTTCACCACGAGATATCCCTTTTTATCGGTTTGGAATTTTTGAGGCATATATTCATATTTCTTGTGTTACAATTGTATATATAATCCAAGGAGAGAGAAAATACTTGACATATATCTCTCTCTCCACTTTAGTACAATTCCTTTATATTATTTAAAAAACATTGCTATTTATAAAGCAATGTAATATAATGTATGTTGTTGCCATGGTAGCAACATGTTTACGACATTGTTTCTTGTTTTTAGTAATGACATTTCCACTCCCAAAAGAATGTGTGTGTCAAACAGCTGGTGTAACCATTTCTTTTTCCCTGTTTCTTCACTTGCTTGATATGATTAAAAAGTGTTCTTCTTGATATAAAAGAGAGAGAGAGAGAGAATGTTCTATTTTATAAATATATAGTATACTCTTTTCTATTAAAAATGTAAAAGAGTGTCTGACTTTTTCATAAAGAATTTAAAGTTTGCAATACATATGTACACTAGAATCACTCTTTATACAAAAGATAATAAACAAACAAGTACGAGAGAAAAGGAAAGAGAGTCCCTTTTTTTTTTTAACTAAACCTCTTTTCAATAAAGATTGCATATGCACTGTACCAAAAGTACATGTAGAAAATAAATGAAATCCAAAAAAACAAAGCCATTTTCAAGAAACGACCCGGAAAAACTCTTTTATTATCCATTTCATTTTTTCTCTCTCTCTCCTTTTCTTTTTTCTCTTTTTCTCTCTTTGTGTTTTCATAGAATGAATTCCTTTTCACAGTTAAATCTACAGATTCCTGATCTTTGGGAAGTGAGAGTAAGTGTTTTTTTATGTCATCATCTTGTTTATATAAACTTACCTTGTTATGTATTTTAGGATGTTATCAATAAAGTGTAAAGTTCCTCCTCTCCTCCAAAAAATAAAACTAGCTCCCTTTTTATTAGAATATAAACTGACAACTATTATATAGAAAAAATGTTGTTTTGAACTATACAGAGATGGAAGCCAAAGTACATGAGGCCACCAACAATGAAGCGTGGGGTGCCTCCAGTACATTGATGCAGGAAATTGCACAAGCTACTTTCAACTAGTAAAGTCCCTTCTTATTTTAAAAAGGAAAAAAATGGAGAGAGAGAGAGAGACAATCACTAATATAAACAAAAAGTCAATATTTTAATGAAATTATGCCCACTATTTATAAACGTTTTACTGAAAAGGAAGCTAGACAGTGGAGACAAATTTATAAGGTTTGTATGAGGCTTTTTTTTCTTATCTTTATAGGAGAAGAGAGACTTACATATCTATTATTAGTCTCTTGTTCTTTTAGAATATCTTATTAAAAATGGCTCCGAAAGAGTGGTAGATGACGCTAGGTCTCACATCTCCATGATCAAGATGATGAAGAACTTTCATTTTGTTGATGAAAAGGGAAAGGATCAGGGCATCAATGGTAAAACCAAAAAGGAAAACCCCATGGGCGTGTTTCATCCCTTTTCTGACTTTTTTTTTTTTTTGAAAAGTGCGTAACCGTGCAAAGGAGCTTGCCGACCTGTTAAATGACGTGGATAAGATCAAGATGGAACGCAAAAAGGCCAAAAAGAACCGCAACAAGTACACCGGTGTCGGATCCGATGGAAGTGCCATGTTCCATTCCAACGGATCATATATCGGTGACGGTGGTGGATATAGTGGTGGCGGTGGTTCCCGTTATGAAGGATTCGGCAGTGATAGCTTTTCCGGTGGTGGAAATGACTATAGCAGTGGTGGTGGTGCTACCGATTTCTATGATGATGAGAGACCGGGTCGCTACGATACTCCTTCTTCCCCTCCTACTAGAAGATCTCTTAGTCTCTCACCTGAGCCCAAGAAGAAGGAAACAGCAAAGGTAACTGCCAGGGATCTGTTTGATTTTGATGATGAACCAGCTACTACGTCTACTTCTTCTTTTGGAAAGACGAATAAACAGACAAATGAGGATGATTGGGGAGATTTTGCTACTGGTGATGGCAATGGTAAGAAAGAAAGAAAAAGTTGGGGAATCCTATTTTTAGAGGAGGGTGATTATGCTCTTTAATCATGCAACCTATTTTTTTTTTTTTTTTTTTTTGCAATAGACGATTTTGATGATTTTCAAAGTGCACCACAGCCACCACCCGCTCAAACAGGTAGTAGTACCAAAAAATCCAATGATATCTTTGATCTTTTGGGTGATGACACTTTCACTTCTACTACTACTCCTACTCCTGCACCCCAGCAACCTAACTTGATGCTTGCCCAACCCATGTCTTTTGATACACTTGTCTCAAACCAAAATACAACAACCACAACACCTCCCATACAACCTCATAATACACCTGCTGCTCAAACGCCCCAAAAGACCAATACAGAATTGCCAGGTGGTATTTGGTCCCAAGCATCCAACCTGATCAGTTTGGATTCTTTAGGTGCCAAGAACAGTTCCCCTGTCAAAACCACCAACGCTGGACCTTCTATGAACTCGCTAAAGAACAATAGTGTGAATGCAGGCTGGAATAATTGGGCTAACGCTAACGCAACCCCTCAACAGCCACCAAAGCAGTCTAATAATGCTTTTGATGATTTGTTATTCTAAAAAAGTTCTGATATAAAATAATATTTTCTCTCTCTCTTTATATATATTCTATAAAACAAAATAAGCAGTTGGAACCTATCATCTTCGTGTTCTGATAAATGAAAAAAGATATATGCCAGTTGAAAAGAAAGCCTGAAAACATATATTCAAAAGCAGGGGGGTTGTAATACAAAATGATCGATTTGTGCGCTTTCAAAACAACAATTTTTTTTTCTGCTGATAACTAATTTGTATAACATCATTTAAAATGCACTATTATTAATTAAAAAAAAAATGAAGTGTTTTGTCAAACATCAAGCAATGGTAGTGCAAAAAAAAAATTTCAACTCTTAAATATATGTCATTTGAATAAAAAAAGGGGATAAACGGGAAGAAAGAAAAGAAAAAACAAATGTGAATGTTTTATATTCAAGGTATGTTTATATATAGAGAGAGAGACGGGGGGAGGACTATAGAGTCACTGTAAGACAGTATATATAATTTATGATACCTAACTTGACTATAAAACGTTATTATAGAAAAATAGATTGCGAGCACAGGTAACAAAATGTTGATTGTTCCTTTCTCTCCTTTTTTTTTTTTTTTGCATAAAAGCAATCTAATTTAGACCTCTTTTTCTTTAAACTTTATCCAATAATTGTGCCTTTCCCTTCTTTAGTGTTGTATATATATATATATTAAAGATGTCACTACTCTATATATGATTAAAAAAAAAAAAGGAATTACCATGGTTCAACTGTAGTATTGGTGAAAAAATGGATTCAATTGCCCTCTTTCGATAATAGAAAAAAAAGTAATAATCAGTTAATATAAGTAATACTTTTATAAGGGGGGAGTTGCATCCGACCACAGTATTATCGTTTACCAAGAAATTGCCTTTTTTTTTTTTGCATGAATTTATATACATATTTATATTATTCCCTTTGATGCAAAACAAGCTTTCATTGTTCTAATACAGGGCGTATAAAGTTTACATTCGCCTATCTATTTTAAAAACCCTTTTTATCTGTTCAAAAAAAAAAGGATACTATACAACTATCTTTTTACACTCTCAACTTGAATCATTTATTTAAATAAAACAATGAAAATCAGCGTCACTCAACAAATCAAAAAAAAAAAATTTTTTGGTTGCCATGGTGATCTTTTTCTTTATTTGTAATGATTTTGGTTGTCATGGTGATAATGAATAAAATCATGTATAAATATCTTCATTGTTCAATAATAATAAAAATATAATTTAATAAACTTATCTTGAACCTTAAACATAACCTCCGCTCTCTATTGTAATACTTTACTTTTGTGAGTTAACCCGCCTTTATTGTTTTTCCTTATTATTTTATCTTTTTTTTTTTTTTTTTTACTTACTTTTCCCCTCCTTGATTCAACTCCTTTTATCTCTCCTCTTCGTTTCTATTTATTACTTGTTTTATTTTTATAATCCTACTTGCTTTTTCATTCATTCATTCATTCTTCTTTTTTTATTTATTTATTTATTTATACACACATAAACAAGAGAAAAAAGAGTGGGAGAGACAAGATTTAGTTGTCATACCATTGTCTAATTTATTTTGTATTTCCATCACTTTTTATTTATTTATTTTTTGGGTTTATTTTTCTTCCTCTTCTTTTACTTTATCCCCATAAATAATAGTAATAAATAAATAAATAATAATTATAAAGAAAGGTCAATCAAGTCCTTATATTATTATTATTATTTTTTTCCCCAGCCATTCATTCACAAACAAAAACAATGCAGCCACCCATATCGTATAATCCAGACGAGATACCACACCTAAGATCCCAAAACGATCAATTATGGAAGATCATTGAAAAGCAACGAGTCATGATTCAAAACCTTCAAAAGGACAATGTCCGTCTCTCTACCGAACGTGACGGTTTACAAGACAAGATCAGTCAGTTGGAACAGGAATTCACTCGCAAGAAGAGAGTCACCTCGCTCATCATCTCACCCACTATGCAAGAGATGGACGACAAGACACCTCTTGAAGTCGCCACAATGAGTCCCATGCCACCACCACGTTCTCCCTACCGTCCTCTCAACAAACCCGACACTAGTCTCTCTGAGGAATCAGAAGAATGGGCAGCCATGAATGGTCGCTCCTCGCCTGGGTCGCCTGCACCCTCACCCATCTATTCCAATATCAAATTCAATGCAACGAGTCCCAATCTAACAAGCTATCATCATCATAAACAGCGCAAGGGAAGTGATCCCATTTCACCTAGTAAATCTATCTCGTCGTCGTCTTCATTGAAGATGGAGGAGGAGGCATTACCTCGGGCTGAGGAGGAAGAGGAGGACGATAAAATGATAAATCCATTGGAAAATACGGATCTACAAACTAATACTAATGATACCACTACTATTCATACTACCACTAATTCTACATCATCAACAATCAATAATAGTAATAATGATAATAATAATAATAACAATGATCTCGACCAACTTGCCAAAAATCATGCAGAACGAAATACCCTCTTAAAAAACCCAAGCAGCATTACCATCCGTGTGGTTGGATCAAATATAACAGCCAATGAGAAAGGCAAAGAAGTCGTTTCATTTACATTGGGTATCGGTACAAAGAATGATGAAAATAACTTTGATGAACGTTGGAGAGTGGAAAAGCTCTATTCCGACTTTTTAGCCTTGGATTCACAGGTAAAAAAACAAAAAAAAAACAAAAACGTTTTATATGTATTTGCTTATTTTTTTTTTTTTTTTTTTGTACAATATCTAGTTGAAAACACAACACCCCAATCGTGCCGTATCTGCTAAAATCGGTAAATTACCAGACAAGGCCCTCTTCTCCAGTAATGCACCCAACAAAGTGGATCAACGCAAGGTGGCCATTGAACAGTATTTACAGCATGTGGTGACATTGGCATTAGAGGATAATACGGATTTGTTTGAGTTTTTGAGTACAGATATCGTCAATGCAAAGGCATTTCAGGTAAACAATAATAAAAAACACCCATCAACACACACATATTTATAAAAAAAAAAACCTCTCCCCCTGTTTTTTTTTTCTGTAGAAACCTGGTATCAAAGAAGGGTATCTTACAAAACGTGGCAAGAACTTTGGTGGTTGGAAAACAAGATACTTTGTATTGAATGAGAATGTCCTTGAATATTATGAATCCGTAAGTCTTTTTGTTCCTTTAAAAAAAAAAAAAAAAAAAGAAAAAAAAAAAAACTATTGGAGAGACCAACCCCATATGATCATATATAGAAAGAAGGTACCCAATTGGGCGGTATTCGCCTCACCAACGCCCAAATCGGCCGTCAAATGCCCGGCTCCTCACCCGAAGAAAATGTCTACCGTCACGCATTCCTCATCGTTGAACAAAAGCGCTCTGGCTCCTCCCACTATGTCCGCCACATTCTCTGTGCGAGCTCCGACGACGACCGTGATGAGTGGGTACAGGCTCTCCTGATGCGTATCCAGGTCGATGAAGAGGACCCTGCCCAGAAAAAAAAGAATAAGAGCAAGACCAGTAGTGTGCGCAAGTTATCCAAGGGCGAGATCCGGCCCATTGCCGCAGTCCCCATCAGTCACTTAAAGATGGAGAACGATATGGAGAAATTGACCGTCTATGACCGACCCTCGCCCTCCATCTCGAGCGGGAGCAGCGACTCGCTGCACTGGCACGAGATGCGCAGTAGTTTTGATCAGCCCAGTCATCGCCAGGCCAAACCGGTGATGCGCCGTAGCTCCATGGGGAACCTGATCAATAGCAATGAGGAGGAGCCGCCCAGCGAGCCTGAAAAGAAGGTCAACAGCAAGAAGGCCGCCAATCGGATGACCTTTTGGGGCCGCAAAATGTTTAGCTCGGACCAGCAGCCCCCACGACCCTCCCAATCCTCCTCCACCACGAGTAGCGGTTCCAATGGTGGACTGCGTGGTTTCCTTTCACGCACCTCGCACGAGCAAGGCAGCGGTGGTGAGAGAATACAGCCTCAGGTATTTGGTGTCCCGTTGGAGGAGGCGGTACGTATCTCGCGAGTCAAGGAAGATTATGAACTGCCTGCGGTTGTCTATCGATGCATCGAGTATTTGGATGCGATGAATGCAGTGCTGGAAGAGGGTCTGTATCGATTGAGCGGCAGTAATGCGACCATGAAAGCATTGCGTGAACGGTTTAATCAAGGTAAAAATAGATTCTTTTTGGACGAACCTCCTTTTTATACACTTTCTTTTTTCTTCCCCCCCCCCTTTTTTTTTGTTTATATATACTAATATACATAATATACATAGAGGGTGATGTCAATCTATTGGAAAGTAAAGACGAATATGATATACATGTGGTGGCAGGTCTACTCAAGATGTGGTTACGTGAGCTACCTACCAGTGTACTAACAAGAGAGCATCGCATGGAGTTTTTGCATGTCATTGGTATATATATATACTTTTATAGTAAAAAAAAAAAAAATGTTGCTTATTTATTTATCTCTGCTTTTTTATTATTTAGACCTGTTTGATCGTAAGGATAGAGTCAACGAACTTGGTAGATTAGTCTCTGTCCTGCCTCTACCAAATTACACCCTTCTACGTGCGCTCACTGCACATCTGATCCGGGTCGTACAGCACTCGGATATTAACAAGATGACAATGCGTAATGTCAGTATCGTCTTTTCACCCACCCTGGGCATTCCAGCCACCATCTTTCATCTCTTTTTGAGTGAATTTGAATACATCTTTTGGACCACAGAAGATGGGAATGCAGCACCCAGACGCCTTGAGGAAGAAGAAGAGCCAAAACGCAATTCCAGGCTAAAAGAGGAGCAGGATGGACGTAATAATCGTAATAGCGTGAGCTATGTGGATGGTGCACCTCATGCGATTGTTGATCTTGAAAAGAACTTGGAGGGTACACTTGTATTGGAGGAGGAGGATGGGGAGGAAGATGATTTATCACTTGATACTGATGATTCAATATAAGACTGTGTGTGTGTGTGGCAATTTTTTTAACATTTTAGAAAATGTAAAATATTGTTTCCCCTAAAAAAAGAAATAAAATGCGTTATAAAAAAGACTCTTTTTTTGAACACACACATACCCCCCCCCAAGTTTTATTAATACATTTTTTGCTCTTCTTTCTTATACATTTTATTTATTTATTTACCTTTTATTTATTTGTCTATTTTACTTTTTTTCCCTCTTTTTTTTTCCTTTCTCTCTCTTTCTCTTATATATTATTATATACTATTTTTTTTTTTTTTTTTTTTTATATATATTTAATACAAATATATTTCTTATAAACAGTAGTTCTATTGTTATTCAGTCTCATTATCACTAATGGGAACAGAAGACAATGTTATACGATTCGTTATTGGCATATTTGTATCACTAGGTTTTTTTATTCACCATTTTTAATAACAATAACAATAATAACGAATATATAAATAACAATAATAAAATATCCATCTTTTTTATTTTATATATGCACGTACACACTCTGTATGCTCATCAATTATAGGTGCTTCTTTTATGGATGCACTTGGATTGAACATACTCAAGTTAGACCATGTCAAAGAATCAAAACGAGCACAAGATCAACAACGCGGAGATTGTGGACGACCTCTGTGGCACATTGGATTGTATACTTACATTGCCAGTCAATTGATTGGAAGCACGATTGCATTAAGTAAATAGTAATAAAAGATCTTTAGGGATATTTTTTCTTACTTCTTATTGCTAAACCATTTTTTTTTTCCTTCCTGAAATAGATTTTCTCAAAACACAGGTATGTTTTTAATAAATAAACAAAAAAAGACTTGTATTAATATATGAAAATCTAGTGGGTAGCACCATTGGGCAGTGTGGCTCTTATTTTCAACTTTATTTTTGCAAAATTACTCGTTGGAACCAAAATAACCCGTAAAGACGTACTCGGGACTTGTGTTGTTGTTGCGTCTGTGATATGGATTGTTGTCTTTGGTGGCATGTACAATGGGGATGATCGTAAGTTTTATATTATCTTTTTTTTTTTTTTTTTTTTGCTGATCCAACATCATGACAAGTAATTAGCCGAAGAATCCATCTCACTCGAAAGCCTTAAAATCATGTTTGTTCGACCCATCTTTATCATTTATTTTAGTGCACTCAATATATTGGCCTTTGGAGGTCTCTTTGTCTCCATTTGGTCCAATTGGGCACTTTCTGATGAATCTCGAAAGCATCAAAGCCAAGTCTTTTCAGGCATGAGCCACAAAAAAATGAAAAATATTGTCGGTCTTATGTTCAGTTTAGAAGGTGGTCTTTTGGCGAGCGAGACCCTTTTGCTTGCAAAATCAGGGTAAAAAATTCAGAGAATGCGATACATTATAAATAGATTTACTTAATATTATTTGATAGTGTCAAATTGTTTACTTTATCTATCAAGTCTCAAATAAATCAATTCAATGATAATGTGAGTCGATTCATCTTATTAGCACTTTTGATTTCAGCTGTAATGCAGGTAAACAAACATTTTTTTGTTTCTTCTTATTCTTCCCTCCTTTTTGTGCCATCGATCCTTTTTCTATTTGTCTCTCTTTCTTTTTTCTCCTCTTTTCCCGGAGAGCAATTAGTGAAAAAAAAAAGTCCTTTTTTTAATTTTTATTTTAATTATCTAATACTATATAGGTCTATTGTCTTAATACAGCACTTAAACTCTACTCTTCCGTGGTTGTCGTACCTGTATTCTACGGTACTTACACCGCAATTGGGCTCGTCAACACCATCATCTATCTTGATGAAATAGGAAATTACCCTCCCTGGGCCATTGCACTTGTATTTGTAGGCATAGGCGTACTGATCTACGGTGTATTCTTACTTTCATCCAAACCCGATCCATCACAGCCCATGGACGATGATGAAGATGATGAGGAGCAAGGTGGTGGTCGTGGGATAGACCAGGAACTTGATGAAATGCATACACCACGTAAGTTGCATACGGAGTTAATAGAGGAGGATGAGGAGGATCCCATAGAGACCTGGCTTACTGCAAGTGAAGAAAAGGAAGCAGCAGCCATAAAGTCATCGATTGGTGAATCCAGTAAAAGTGTACAGGAAGAAGTTGTTACAACAGCAACTAACACAACCACCACCAGTCTGTCAAGATTTGTGTGTCAAATAAGAAAATACATGTTTAGAAAAAAGAGGAGTTTTGTACCACGTAGAGAAATGGATACATTCATCAGTTTACATAGTTCAGCAAGTGAGACCACTAATATACCAATGACTCTAGAATCAACTCATCATCGACATAAATAGCTTTTCTCTTACTCCTTTTTTTTTTTTTATCTCCCTTTTTCATTCATTCTGCTATTTTTTATTATCTCCCCCCCCTTTTTTTTTTATTTAAATATATATATTGATATATATATATATATATAATTGGTCATTTATCAAAGATATGTTATAAATTGTATTTTATTTTTTAATAAGAAAATAAGAATAAGAATAGTAAACGATATATTATATATTTTTTATATTTCATCTATCATGACACTCTGATCTGCACTAAAGAACTCTGTATTTCCCAAATACTCTGTTATGCTCTTATGTTCTATATATAAAGAGGCAAGTCAATATTAAAATGATTACATCTTGATTATCTTGTATTATTTTACCTAAATGATGAAAGATGGTTTCAAAGTGAGGCATGAATTCACGTCTAGGCACGTATAAGTTAAATTCAAGATCTGCAAATACTGCAAATTCATGTTCATGAATCTCCTCTGCATCCACTCTGAGATAAGTCTCCATGGCATCGAGAATGGTTTTGAACCAAGTGCCTTTGGCTTCATTGACTTTGGTTGCGAGGAAGAGACAGCAGCCTGCGATGAGTTTACGGTTCTTTTTGGTCACCATATTCTATTATTATTATATATTATTATCATGAAAAAAAACAGGTTTCGTTCTCTTATATATTACCTTCATGATAAGTTTCTCAAAATAAACATAAGCATGTGCCACACTGGATACCTCCAAATCAACCTGTTTACCGATTTCAAGTAAATAGAGTTTGATAGCGCGTATCTTTGAGAGTGTGATTTCAGCAGGTATTTCGGGGTGAAGTCTACGGAATTGTTCATTTAATTCACGTCTTCTATCGGCTGGTTTCTTTGTGCCCTAGAGTTTTTTAACAAATGTTTTGTTAGAAAAGGATAGAAATGATGGTCTTGGTATTTTACCATATCTAAACCAAAGATATCACTATCATCTAAATAGTAAGGGTCGTAATCATTGGGTTCCCTGTGTTCTTCAATATAAGCGTCATTTCTATAGTATATAATGATCAGTAAGGAGAGATATGTGAGGGGATTGAATAGACCTTACAATAAAGACCCTGTCGTATTCAAAAAGCGAGCATAAGACTCAGCTTTGCGTCTTTTGTGGTGATCGTGAGATTCTAATTGTTGTTGTCTAACAGTAAATAGTAGGTCAGTCTCTCTTTTACTATTGTTATTAATAATAATAAGATATATTTACACATAACCACGGTTTGTTGTTAATTCTGGTTGTTTTGCTTTTGAATGACGAATCTTATCTGTATAATAACGAAAGACAGACATGATACTCACACCCTGGCCAACCTATTGATAAGCTTTAGTAAACATATTTAATAATAACAATAATAATAAAACCATCTTTACATCTCTATCACCATGTTGTGGTTTTTTCTTGATTTTTTCAGAGGCAATAGGACGTTCACTGTCTTCTCTTGTTAATTTAAAATGTTCTACTTCCGGGCTTGATGTATCCGATTGTCTCGTATATTTTGCTGCCTTTGGTGGTGATGGTTGGGTTATAATGGATGGAGAGGTTCTTGAAATATTTCGACTATGGTTTTCAATGTGTATGGAGGCTTGTAGAGCCTCGTCCTCTGCGGAAAAGCTACTTTCAGATGAGTGTAAAGACAAGGCTATTATTGTTATATAAAAAAAAAAAAAGTTTAGTTGATAAATAGTAAAAAAAAAAAAAAAAAAAAAAAAAAAAAAAAAAAAATTTAGTTAAAAAAAAAAAAAAAAAAAAAAAAAAAAAAAAATTGAATACTTACCTCCATCATCACTGTTTTGAATATAAAACAAGTCAGAATGGATAGAATGATCGAGCTTTCGTATAGAGGACGGATCAGGTGGTTTCTCACTTTCATTGCCAAGTGAGATGTTGGATAAGAAACTAAAGGCTGTCGGTCTTGAATTATTCCGCCTAGATTTACGACTTTTAGTCGTACCCATTGGCAAATGTTGTTTAAAAAAAATTGCACTCGTGAAGAATATCTTCTTGCAATCCAATCAAGCTCGTCAGACGTAATGTTGGTTGAGAGGATTAGAAAATGTACTCTGCTGTATTTAAGTATAGAGGGGTACACACACAGAGAGAGAGAGAGCGATAAGAATAATAAAGTGTTTGTTTTTTTTGTTTATGAAAAGATAACCTGTTTAGTATGAATGGAAAAAAAAAGAAAAAAAAGTATTAGCGCCTTTTTTTTTTATAAAAAAAAAAAAGTGGTGTTACGTCATCATTTTTTATAACACACACTCTCTCTCTCTTCTGTCTGTGAAATGATTCGTTTCATATGATGGTTGGGTAGATTTATACCCACCGCAGTAAAAATAAAAAAAAAGGTCCTCGGCATTTAATTTAAGAGATAACAATAACCTTGATAGAAGCATCATGGAAGAGCTTCTTATCCCAGGAACTGTATACTTATGCAAGATGATGATGCACTATGTTTATCTTTCTTTTAGAAAAAGCAAGTTGTGCTGTTTCAGAGAATGGTAACTGTCTTTGACCATTTTGATTTTTATTTTTTCAAAAGAGAAAACCTTTGAATTTGTACAACAAGTTTTATTAGGCAAATATATGGATTAGTCATAAATTTACATATTTATTCCTCTTTTCTCAACACCAAAAAGCATATATCGTTATATAAAAGATGCGATTGGTCAAGAGTGATTTTGTACTAGACACTTCTTATTATAGAGCTGCTGTTAATGCATGATAAAACATCCCAGCCAAAAATATAATCAGCTAACCTTTCTATATTTGTAGCACCATTTGCTTTTGAAAATAAGAATATATACTTGAGGACAGCATGTTTGTTATTATAAATAATGCTCTGTACAGAAAAAAAAACGGCTTAACTTGTAAAGCTATAATTAGGATAAAAAACATGACTTACAAACTTAATTGTTGAGGGGAAATGGAAAGAGAAGAGGGAATATTCTAATAAAAATATGACAAGTTATGGTGCAGCTTACTGAGGAGTGGTTTTTTTTATAGCATTTTGTTTAATACAATCGTTAGACTTTATATCTAAAGCAGTTCACAATAAATTTTATCCGAAATGCCGCGCTGCTCATGTTATTGTTATAACAGGATTAGTGAACAACTGGAGAACGGCAGTATTTCTTTTCTTTTTGCGAATGCTATGAAGCAACTATATATCTCTACACTGAACTTATGAAATCGTGGAGGGGAAGGATATTGGAGAAAGCAAGTTCTTTATAGACTAACTGTCATTTTTTTTGTTTTTATTTATTTAAAATAATAATAATTATAAAAGTTCACCTTCTTTTGAATATTTATGAGTTGCTTGTTTCTCATTCATCTCTTATTTTAAGTACTACTTTTTTTTTTGCAAGTGGATGAATAAGAATAATAATGAAACAAACATTTGTCTTGAAGGGGGCATAAATAAGTTGCCATATGTATTTAATTAAAAGACTGAGCAAATTTTACATTCGTATTCTTCATAGACTTTAAAAGCTCAGAACTCGACAAATACAGATATCTACACAGTTTTAAAACGAAAACAGATTGATGCTCAAAAAAAAAAAACTCTAAAAAGATAATTTTTTTTTGAACAGTTTTAACACCACTGTTAGCTCGAAACCATATGTCGTTTTTGTGATGCTGCTAAGCTATGAGATCTTTAAGCGCCTTTATTTCTATGCAAAGCTTACTAAAGTCATTTTGTAATGTGATTGGTCAAACAGCAAATGGGATACATTTACTCTTACTCACTGAAGAGTATTTTTTGAATATGTAATGTCTTTTTTCAAATGCGGACTGTTATGCTCAAAACTTAAATAAAGTGAGCTTAAAACCAATATAGTTTTATAATATAGAGGTTTCAAAGGTACCATTCATTGTAAACGTAAAAAAAAGAAAAGGTAGTCTTCGATGTACTTCTAGAAAAAAATCAAACCCTATTTACATTAAAGAGGAGTACAAAACTAACGACAGTCGGTGTTACTAAAATATGTCAAACAGAAAAGTAGCCTTTATCTTTTTGCATATATCTTTTTTATTGCTTTCCTTTATTCCCTTTACTCTTCTTCTTTGAACAGTGCTCATACTGTAGGGGGCTTGGGATGAGACTTAAAAATGGGGCAGCAGACAGGAAAAACAGTCATCCTCGGTCAAAAAAAATTTTTTTTTTATAAAATGAGAGCATTTTCCTTTTTTTTTTTCTTCTTTAGCCCTTTCCTCTGAATTGAACGTTACAACCTTATACAAGAATAACCTGTGAACGCGCACGCATGATCAATAAGTTCGCTACAAGATCATCCACGGGCACCGTACAGGCTTCCTCTGTCTGGATGGACTAGTATTTTTATGAAGGGGTACCCTTTCTGAGTAGGAGGGTTAAACTCGGCTTGATCAGTTTCGTTGCACGGCTGGCACAGTAACACTGGAAGTGCAGTTTTCTTTTCTGACTTCTTAGTCAGGCTTGTGGCGTCGGACCCCGGGGCGCACTAGTATAGCCACACTGGGGGGGAATGAAGATGGTAGCCTTCGCGTTGGCCGTTCCTGTTAAGACTTTTTTTTTTATAGTCGAACTGATACCATCACTCTTTTAATAAATAAATAAGTAAATAAATAAAACTGTCTTTTTTATAATATATATAAACACGTCTTTTAATTAACTTGTAAATACTTTGTTAATCTTTATGAAAAAAAAAAAAAAAAAAAAAAAAAAAAAACTTAAGGTAGATGTAATCGAAAAACCCTTTGATCAGGTTTTATGATTGCTATGGCAGAAAAGAAGTTTAGTGCGTTTTAATTTCTTTTTCTTTCTATCGACAGAGACTAAATTTGCAGATTAAACTTCCATGATGTTACTGTCATTTACGCAATAAAAGAGTGGAATGGTGTTGAGTTAAAAGATGATTGTGACACATACGTAGTGGATAGGCTGGTAGGTACTTGAATCTAAATAGCGCTGTATTGCACAGCTTGATTTCTATGATTGTTTAGGTCATGCTCCCCATGTTTTTATAAGTCATAACCTTTATAATTTTACATTTTACAACCTTTATCATAAGATTGTAACGTATAAAACCATAGGAATCATAACCTATACTTTCGCACGTATCACAGCGTGTACTGTAGGGAGATGTCATTATCCATACTATCCATACTCCCTTGTGTTATTGTGTATAATATCTTTAATATCACGGTCTGTACTGTCCTATGTGTCAGAGCCATTAACAATCATATCTGAGGTGAATCCATACTATCGCTTTTTATGCCATTGCTCTTATCATTTACAAAATTATTCTTGTTGTCACTTGAAAAATAAATAAAAAAAATACAATATAGTGGTCCCCTGCCTATTGCAAGTGGAGCAATGGACCAAAAATCTAATGCAAAAAGTGAGGGATGCAAGTTATTAGATTCAATTTTGCTTACGTTTTTCCAAAAAAAAAAAAAAAAAAAAAGCCGATGCACAAAAGAAAAATAAATAGAAGCACGCAAAAAAAAAAGCCCAGTACTCTAGCAAAATGCAAGTTTTAGTTACTTCAATCATATTACTCTCAATTGAATTTATAATAACTTTAGTAAAAATACCGTTTGAACTAAAAATGAAGTGGGAATACCTATCTTTACTTTCGTCTTACTAAGCAGTAAAATCTTTTGAAAGATGGGATTGCGCGTAAATGTTGGTTAAATATCCTTATATAGAGCTTTATGCAACCCGTTAACAACAATGCCATGTTGTATATTTGAATTCGAAGAAAAGTCATGATATTTCACACATATGTAAACTTAATCACCGAAAATCGGAAATACTTGATAAGAGAGATCCAGATTCACCAAATATATATATATTTTAAAGCCATTCATTTCATCGAATTCATTGGTCAGATTATTTGAGTAACAAGATCAAACATGTATACAAAGTCTTTACAAACACTATTTCTCGATCCATCATGTAATACAAGGTCTAGTTCTCAGAATCACATTATCTTGTACAAGATGTTTAAATCAAGTAATACATAAAGTAAAAAAAATGTATAAAAGTGTCAAAATTGAGATACGAAATCGTTTTTTTTTTCGTATTTCTATATTCTTCATAACAAAAAAATACAAGCTATTATCAAACCAAATATGACTACAATTGAGTCTACTGCTACTACAAAGGCTGGCACTTGGCGTGGATTCTCACTCTCCGGTGACAATTCCGTAAAAACGGAATTTCCTGCCCGCATTACGGGCGACTCTGCATGGGATGGCAAAGAGCTAGAGACACAGCCCGAGAAATGGATTTACCAACTTAGCAAGGAGGACATCCAAGATATTGATCAGGCTCTCGAGCACTTTTTAAAGCTTGATTTACCCTTGACAGATATCTCGACCGAGAATTTTCCGTTAAAGACATTCAAAACAGTTCTTTTAAAAGAACGCGAAAATATGTTTAATGGTTTAGGTTTTGGCCTACTTCGTGGATTTCCCATCTTGGATTATGGCCGTAAGGAACAACTTGCCATCTTTATGGGTATTGGATCGTATATTGGTATCCGTAAGCCTCAGAATGCTAAAGGTCATGTTCTCGGTCATGTAAAAGATCTGACTCATGGTTCCGCTACAAAAAGTCTATATGATGCTGAGGACCCCATCACCCGTATCTATGCAACCCGTAAAGCACAACCCTTCCATGTGGATGGTGCTGATGTCGTGGCCTTACTCTGTTTAAACAAAGGTCTTGAAGGTGGTTTAAGCTCGCTTATCTCCTCTCATACTCTCTATAATCGTCTCCTTGAATTACGACCTGATATTGTAGAGCTTATGAAGCAGCCTTGGTTATGGGACCGAAAGGGAGAGCATGCACCTGGTGAGCCTGAGTACATCTCTGCCCCACCTTTGGTTCACTTCAACGATCGATTGTTTACCTTTTGGGGGCCCCATTTCTTTGAAACAATGTCACGTTTCCCAGAAGTTCATGTCGAAAAAGAAAAATTAGAGGCCATGAAGTATATCCAGGAACTCTGTGAAAGAGAGGCATTGAACATGTCTCTTGAAGTAGGTGATATGCAATTTGTTCAGAACTACCAGATACTTCATGCACGCACAGCTTATACCGATAGTCCTGATCAAGCCCGCCATTTGTTACGTCTTTGGTTTATTGTAAATGCACAGGAAGTAGGCTGGCAAATGCCTTTTGCTGATGGTGATTATAATTATAATTATGAACACACCAACAATTTCTCTGCTCCCCTCGAAGCCGAGTGATTAACTAAGAGAATTTCCTCATCTTACTCCACTTTCACATTCAATTAAATAAAATTGGTCTTTATCATTTTTCTTAAAAAAAAAAAACCTCCCTGATAATGATATATTTAAGTGGATACTTTCTATTTTGATAAAACATTACCAATGATATAATGATATACTTTAAACGGCTAATACATTTATTTAGTTATAATAATCATGTTATTTAAACATGCTTTAATAACAAAGTTCAGACTTTTCTCTTTTGATAAAAAGTTTTATTTTATGCTAAGACCATCGTACAAAACATGTAGCTATTTTAAACACAATATTTTTTTTAATGACACATCACAATTTTTGTTCTACAAAACTAAATCAAAACATTGGTAAAAACACCATATTAAGTATGTGTTCACTACATCTTCCATCACTTTTTTTTTTTTTTTGTGTGTGAGTCAATATAAAAAAAAAAAATGAAAATCAAATCACAAAGAATAAAATTTCATGAGAAAAAAACAAACTACATCTCTAATGCAGGTTGTCCGGAATAAGAAGTAGGCCGTACAAATACTATCATAGGCCGTACAAGAAAAAAAAATAACAAATGATGAAGGCCGTACAAAACGAAAATAATGAGGCCGTACAAGCAAGTTTACGCCGTACAAACGAGTTTACGCCGTACAAGAACGAAAATACGAGGCCGTACAAAAATAAATAAAGAATTTGTGAGAAAACTTGATTAATAAGAATCATGATCAAAACAAACCCTTTAGTAAGTACATGATAGCTTCTATTGTGAAACATTTGAAGAAGTAGAGGGATGTATCTGTTTTGTTTTGTTTGGTTTTTTTTAAAAAAAAAAAAAGAAGTAATCTCCGGTAAAAGTTTCCGCAAGTATCTTCATTAAAATGAAAATGTGCCCATTGTACCACCAGAATAGAGTTTGATTTCACTACCTTTTCTATTTTAATAAACCTAATGAGTTCAAGTATCGCATATCAAATTTTCAATTGTAAAACGAAAGATCACTATTTATCCTATTTCAAAAAGTAAGTGATTCATATTGAAATATTCAAATGATAAATATAAACAAAATCATTTTCTTCTTTCCAAAACAAGATTCATGTGAGAAATCTAAAAAAAAATCGATATAGATAGCTTATAATTGAAATAAAAAAGAAATCCAAGATCATTTCTAAAAATAATACAACATAATTTAATCTTGCAGAGATAAAGTACAAAACTTGGTTCTAAAAGACAGAAGTATTTTAGCCAGTAAAGATAAAGATATACGAAAAAGATCTAATTTCAGCACAACTTGATGAAAAGTGCATGCATTAAATTTTTTATGAATTCTAATAAACATCCAATTGGCTGTAGTGCCATAATTAACTTCAAGTACTGCTCCATTGCCTATACGTATGGACCAGTTTTGATGAAATAGCCAGTAGAATGCAATAACACGCAAAAGTGATGGTGTTTGATATTTATTAATTGTATTTCCAAGATAGTAAGTGAAATACCACCTATCAAACCAAAGTAAACACCAAATCATGTGAGTAGATAAACTCTGTGCCTTTTTTTTTTTTCTACTAAAAGGCAGTCATTTTCTTTTCAGTACATTAAACTACCACTAAGAGATTAGAACAATAGGCTATCTCAAGCACCGCATTCTTTCTTTCAATTCAACACAAAATAAGTTTTTAGGTGTCTTCCGTAGCTGTATATGATTGTTTAACAAATACACTAATAAAAACCGAATTTAAATAACCACAACACAAAACCAATCAAAACCATAATTCATAATAGGGCATTCTTCTTCGGCAGCATACACATTTATTATCATTTAGAGATCCTTGTACGCAAGATCCATTTTTTGAGACTGATAACGTGTGAGTACAATGGTATCATAAATAGTGGATGAAAAAGAGCCTCGATAACCACCCTTTCTCAATAGAGAATCAATCGCCTCTTCTTTTGTCCAGCCCTGTTCACTCATCACTTCAGGTAAATAGGTGGCAGTTGTCTTGTGACCTGATTCTGTTTTGAATTCAATCCAAATACCATGTTTGCCTATTTCCCAGTCAAGGTAGTCGTTTGCTTCCTCAAAGTCTGTTAAAAGAGATACTGCGCAATGGAGTTTGGGGATTTCTTTTAACGAGATTGGTCTGAAGCGACGATCTTCTAATGCACTATTTTTTTCAAAAAATAAAATAAAGCACACTGAGTTTCGCTAATATAGAGTCACTCACTTTATCACATTAAAAGAAAGAAGAGCTTTACCTTATCAGCGCATATTTTTCGAGACCTTTGTGTAATGGCATGGGATTGAAATTACCAATGCAACCTCTTAACACTAGTTCATCACCAGATTCGACATTCCAAGTAACAAACAAAGGACTATGTGAGTAGAAAGAAGTTAGGAATAACATGAAAATGAAAATAAATAAAAAAACAACAGCTATTTACTAAGAATCGTTTGGAAATATGGGCTTTGGTGCTGGACTATCTTCAAGAAATGCAATCAATACTTCGAAACAGAAGCTACAGTGATCCTTAAGTATGACACTCATGGTTTTATATTTGAAAAAGAAAAAGAAAAACAAGGAACAGTAGGAACGAAACAAAACCCTCATTTATACAAATCGGCGACAAAATTTTAAAAGTCAGAGTTACATCCAACTCATGCAGAGTTGATATGAGCGCTTTTATTTAGGCAATGATTCAAGATGTAAAAGGAATAAAATCTACATTTAAATCTCTCCAAAGAGTGGATGAGGTATTTCAAAATAGGGTCTTACTCCCAATCACTATCATCATCTGATCTCTTCCTGTCTGCCTTTACCCACTCATCTTCAGTTGACCTTAACGAAGGAGATAGAAAGCTAGCTTCAGTAGAAGGCGGCCCTGATATATGACTAAAATCTGTATCCGAGGTCTCTTTCTTCTCATTCACTATGCTTGCCTTTGTATCCGTCATCTCATCATCACCATTAGCACCAGAATCATCAGACGCATCATCATCCCAGCTATCTAGGCTATTGCGCTGCATTTCATCCTGGTCTAATTTCCATACGTAATAAAAATACCGCTTCCAGAATAGGTTGTAGGTGACTTGTACAGGTACAAGTCGATGCATTGTTTCTTTCAGGTTGGGATTCTTTTCCAGTAGTGAACTGATTTCATCCTTATAATCATCAATGTGGAATCCGGATATAAAAGTATTGTATAGTTTTTGATCCTCTTCAATGGGGTCGTTCAGATAAATATCCTGACTGGTGTATATCTTTGCCAAGTATGCCTCTTTACGACTATATATATATCACTTAAAGTGAGCATTTTTGTATTTCCTTGGCGTACTTTAAAAAAAAAAAAAAAAAAAATAAAAAAAAAAAAAAAAAAAAAGAGAAAGAAATATCTTACGAAAGTCGCCGATCCTGATCTACTATTACTCCTTCTTCTTCTTCTTCTTCTTCTACATATCTTCGAAGTCGCCTCTTCTACTATTCTCCTCTTCTTCTTCTTCTTCTTCTCCATCCATGGGACTTAATCCATTGATCGTCCTTTTCAGACCATCAAAGATATCATTACTGACTTTTTGAAAATAGGCCTCTGCAGACCGTGTTCCATTAGCAAACCCTTCTCTGAATTGATTCAAGTCCCAATTTTCAACTTGGTTGTTGCTGTTAGTAGGGTTGTTTCGTAAAGTTTCCGTAGAGTCGCTTAAATTATTGTTTTCTTCTACTGATTCCGATATTGCATGTGCCATCTCTTGTAATTCCTTTCTTGTCTCTTCAACCAAGGCTTCTCCCTATTGTTGTTTGGTGGCATGAGGGGCCAGAAGTATAACCATTGTAAAAAAGTCATTTACCTGTTTCTTAACTGTATTTAGTAAACTGCTCCACCTCTTCCCCCAATCCATATTGTTGAATGCTTTAAGTATAATGTCATCTTCTTCACGGACTGGCGTTGTCTTATCGTTGACTGCTTCAGCAGCATATTGGTAGATATCATCCATGGTTTTAGTTTTTTTTAAAAAAAAAAAAAAAAAAAAAAAAAAAAAGCAAATACGAACAAAAAGAGAAAGGCAAAATCACTTTCCATTCAAGTTACCGTGAGTGAAAAAAGAAAAAAAAAAAAAAACTGGTCCTAGAGCACTCTGTTTGTCATGTGTTTAGATCCTTCTTTTTTTTAGCCGCAAGAGCAAAAGGATCAACCAGCTTTTTAATGAAACGAATAAAAATCCAAATTGGAAAGCACCGAATTGGACTCTTTTAGAGATTCATTTGAACTGGATGTAAGAATAGTTTAATATATCTATGCATTCTACATCTTATCGTTTCAAGTGATTCAATATATCAAACATATCTTCTATAGAAGGATGATCAACTTTTTATTAATTATTTTAATGATAAAGTCTTTCTTTTTGACGAGTTTTCACTCAATACAATATATATATATATAAATATTACATGTATAATAAATATAGCGCTCATTATTCGTTTTTTTGTTTTGTTTTGTTTCCTACTGGGATGAGGCATCCGCAGTAGGTGTTTCTGCATATGCAATACTCGCTTTAAGCACTGCAGCACAGCTTGTATAAAAGACTTCTGCAAAAAATTGATGGACTTGATAGTGCTTATCCATCTCTACTGCTTTTGCCACACCAAAAGAGGCAATATTCCATGATCTCTTCCGAATGGAGCACGTTTCATCTATTTTTACAAGCCCTGCTCTTGTTGCTTCAATGGCACTCGACATGTAATCTTATTTATACAGAATGAGTTAAACAGCCAAAATAAATTCATGATGATCATAGTTTTACTTACTAGGAATAGGACTCTTCTTTAAGGCTACAGCTGCAATGACAGAGGCATTGATAATAAGACCAGAGAGACCACTTAAGGCTGCGACTTTTTGATCATCTGTCAATGGTTTCTCGTGGGGATCGTCTAAAATCAATTGTTTTTTCATCTTGAATTCTTTTAATTTCAATTCCAAGGCCTCTTTTGCGGTCGGATCCGATTCCACTATGTTTTCTTTTTAATACATGAAACATCAAAGGAGTTTTTTTTTTTTTTGTAATATTTACCTGGTAGCGAAGCCAGTATCTTGTCCAAACCCATAATATACAAATCAAGAGAATGATTTGTAGAGCCATTGTTCATATCCGCAGCAATCTTTAAAAGTTGAATACCATCATTCACCAATGTTTTATCAATGTGAGCCTGTACTTCCATGTTTGCCGGGATATCATTATCCGACGCTGTGGAAGAAAAGCTTGAGTGCTTCCAGACATAATCGGAAATCTTGGTAAGTCTGGATGGTACCTTCTCGTAAGGAGGCGGCTGGGTTGTATCATACTCCCCACCGGTACTGTACTTTCGGTACCAGGTGGTAGCCTGTCCTATTGGAGATCCCACAATGGGCAAACGGTCTGCATTATTTAATACCAAAGAAACTAAGGTAGTCATTATTAAGGTCTAAAGTTACTTTTTTTTTTTGTTTAGGGAAAGGGAAAAAAAAGAAGGGTTAATCCACTTAGTGTTTGAAGTTTCTTTTTATATTTTAATATGGTTTATTTAATGCAGCCTGCTTGTTTTTTTACCACGTGAAACCTAAAGGGGTGCAGCTAATATTATTATTTTTCAGCATAGCAAAGGATGCTACTTAATTATTACTTCTTCAAAGTTGAATCGACTGAATATAAGCATATATACTTATATTTACTCGTTACATTGACAAATAAACAGTAGACAGATAAGACTAGCATGTATTATGATTTCATATCTTAGCAACATCATTGTTTTTTTTATTTATTTATTTTCATGTGCTTGTCACTTTAGAAGATTTTTGATTTCAAGGTTTTTTTGCCACCCGGGCTAATTGTTTCTTTGCTCTCTCTATTCCTGTCTCCTTGTATGAAATAAGATGAGAACAAATGTTTTTGATTATCTGTTTTTCTTTTTTCTACATAACAATTTTTATTGGACACAACATTGGTAATCATTTGGAATGTTTTTTTTTTAAGGCTAAACTTTATTCAATTGCTAAAATCTAAAACGTATTATCTGCACCAAGTGCTGTTTGATATCACATTGTACAAATAACCATGCCTTGTTGTGCCATCATCTTGTATCAGCAGCTTGAAAAAAGGAAATCTTGTTGAAAAAAAAAGAAAAAATATAAATAAATTATATAAGATAAGATAAGCTATTAATATATTACACTTTGTTCATTTCGAGATTAACCAAGGTAAATCCATGCAATGCTTGTATTTATATTTATGATCATGAATTAAACAAAAAAAAAAAAAAAACGCCACCAAAATTGAATTGTCAATTCTATCATACATTCTCACATAGAGGCACGGATAAATAAATAAGCGATAGAGAAAGAGATAATAGCATTGCAATACACGTAAACATACACAATTATATTACAACATTGTATTATATATAGACCCTTTTTCATTATAGATATTTAATAAGTAGTAGTATTTTAATAAAGAAATCACAAGTATCTCATCTCGAGAATCTAATTTAAGCACAGTTAACTCCTGAAAATGAATAAGGGTGGAATAAAACAACAGAAACCTGGTTTCATAGTTATATATTCAAGAGATCCAAGATATTTTTTATTATTAAAAGTATGTTTGATGTAAAAAAAAAAATTGATATATTCAACAAGCGAGGGTTTCCTATATACGATTTTTTTTTTGGTTCTTAACTGTAGTAATTACATCAACAATTTTAAAGGAAATAGAGCCGGTATTTTCTTTCCTCGCCTAGTAATTTCACTTTTTTGGTTTGATTGAGCACTTTAGAACTTTTTAATTTTCAAATTGCTCAGTAGTGCAATTCTTAACTGGCTGGATTATCCTATTGCATCGAAAAATTATGTATGAAAATAAAAGACTGCGCGATTGGTTTTAAACTATTATCATCTCTCTCTCTCTTTCAGTTTATATTGGTACTACTGTTTATTTCAAATAAAAAAAAAAGTGATTGTTTTCAAAATTTATGCGTTTTCCAAAGTTATTTGTAACACAAATTCATTTTAATCGTTTCAAAAATTTACTTCTTTAAACAGTTTAATCAATGGAATTGATAAAATGGTATTCGCCGCTATTTTAAGTTGCCGTTATCATATTTATATATAGAAATATCAATTCATATTGATGTGATAATGTCCTTCTTTTTTTTTTTTTTTTTAGAAAAGAAAATCGAATCAAATGAGTTCATTTTCTTTATGAAGTGCATAACATCACTGGATAAAGTTTATTTTATTTTTTTTAAAAAAAAAATAAAAACATTGGTTTTGCTTAAACAGACACTTTTCTACTATAAATAAAATGTAAAAACCCTGCTACTTTTTCTTATTCTTATTATTTTTTTACAAAAAAAAAGATACTTTATTTATCTAGTTGGTCTTGATTTCAGTATGTCCATTCTTTTCCCTCAAAGTTCTGGGTGAACCCGATGTAGCCAAACCTGCTGCAGCACCCTCGTTTTTCTAATAAAAAAAAAAAAAAAAAAAGAGGTGAGCAAGATGCTATTTAGTTATATATATATATATATATACATATACATATATATGACATACGGTTCTTGGTCGCTTCTTTATTTTTGACGCATCAGATTTTTTAATAGGCAATGTAGTACGACTACTAGTACTCTGTTCCGCCTTTTTGTTCTTACTGGCCATGGTGGGGGCTGTCAACCGTGAAATAAAATCAGGGGCCATTTTCTTCTTTTTCGGTTTCACTACCTCTTTGGATACGGTGACTGTTTTTGGTGACGTGTTGAGTCTGGCAATGCGTGTGGATCCGGTCGGCTTCTTAGCTGAACTGCGTGTGAGTTCCTTTTCAGAATGGATTAATGAATTTCCTCTTCGCATGGCAGGCTGACGGAGTCGTGAGCAGGATGGTTTGATGGCGTCGTCTCTCAGCTCATTGGATCGTGTCTTGACTTGTTCCTCCTTTTTTACAGGCTCTACTACTTTTTCATCCATTTTGGATCTATTTTGCTCTATTGTCGACGTTGCGACCTCCAATGCATTTTCTTCTTCTTGAAGTGCATCCTTTAATGCATCTTGTTCCTCCTTTGATACCATTTCGTTAGTGATCTCAGGTACTACCTCCTCGTCTGTGGATATTACAGGCACTTTATCGCTGATAGGTTCCTCTTCTTCAACTCTTTGTTGTTCCTCATGCTGTTCCTCCACCACAGATGCTGATTCCTGCATTGGTGTTTCTTGGATTGACTGTTTTTCATCCAATGGTTGTTGTTCCACAGTTGGTACATCAGTAGTATGGTTTTCTTTTGCATAGACGTCTGATAATATAGAATCCGCTTTCTCATGCGTTTGCTCTGCATCATCATTCGTTTCATTTTTGCTGAACTCCTCTGCCACGGATGCCTTGTCGTTACTTTTATCCGATTTTTCGTTGGATTCTGGTATAAGACCATCCTCTTTAGGTTCGACATTACTGCCTTCTTTTTGAGGGGTATCTTTGTTTGTCTGGTCATTAAAAACAAGAGAAATATCCTGTATGGCCTGTTCAATGGTAGGACTACCATATGCATTTTCTTTAGAAATCAAATCACTATCATTCCTTTTATTTTTTATTATTATTATAGTTAATTAAAGACAGAAAAAATTAATTTAATCATATATACGGTAAATAAATAATAACTTACGAACAAATGGTATCGTTCCATTCGTTTACAGCATTTGCCTTTTCCAAAATAAACACGTATACTTGATGGCTATATATACTTATTAGGCATGGTTTTGATCTTTTTGTTTGCTCTCTAAATCTAGCTTATTACCTTTTGAATGATTCCCATTTATCATGATTTAAAAAGGTTAATTTTGATTCTATTATGTTAAATCCTTGGTTTTCAATCCATTGATGCATTGTACCAGAATCGGTTTTAACAACGGCAAAAGTACGTTCTATGTTTTTTATAATTTAACACCTTAGCAATGAACAAAAAGAAGACAAGATATCTTACCTAACGTTGTGCTCTGTTGTGTTTTATAAGATGAAGATGATGATTAGTTTAGTGCAATTACTTGGAATTTTGTTTTCTACCTGTTCTTCTTCTGTTGAGAGCATGTGAGTAGTGAATAATAATGAAGAAGAAGAAGAAGAAAGAAGAAAAGGGGAGGAGGAACAGGGAAATAAATCAAAACCGCACTCAAGTCCGCAAAGCGGCATTTTAAATATTTGATAGCTTTTTACTCCTTTAAATGTCTTCAAAATTGCTGTTGTTTTCCTCCACTGTAAACCTGAATATATATTCATGAAATTGTATCCAATCAACAAATACGTCGACCTTTTTTTTTTATGAGACATGACTCTCTTTTTTCAAATTTCCTTTAGTTAGAGAACTAAGCAAGAACAAGTTCTTCATTCATGTATCATGTTAAACTCTATTTGCGATGAAACAATTCCTATTTATTTACCACCAATGTCAACATTTTTGTTCTTATACAACCATGATTATATAATGCTCAGGAAGAAAAATTGATTTTTCATCTAATTAAGATGTCACTTCGTTATGTTCCATATACAATTCAATTGATATTCTTATTTTTGTTTCTACTTGTGTGTTGTGTGAGTATAATTAAAAGCCTTTTAAAATCACCTAAAGACAATTCTACAAAATGATGATAAACCAAAAACTGACCAAGGATAGAACGTTATACGGAAGAAGAGGGATGACTGGTTATTCTATATAAACACTGAGCATTTCTATACCTATCTCATCCACATATCTCATAATTCAACATCTATTCTTGGTGCTACTCGATGAAATCTCATTATCAAAAGCTAAATCAATGCAAAATTTTACTAACTATTTTTGTAAGGTATATTTGTCACAGGGGAAGCATTTGATTTCATTGGTCCATCAAAAAGATAGATCTCAACTCGTTTTTTTTTTTTTTTTTCTTTTCTTTTCTTTTTCCAAGACAAAACAAGTTTATTCAAAATGGCTTTTTCGTCCGCACTTGTATTAACCGATCTAAATGACTTTATTGCCCCCTCTCAAGCCTGTATTAAACCTGTCGAAGTGCTCAAGAGCGAAGACAAAGGACCTGTAAGTGGAGCCTTTTTTAAAAAAGAAAAAAAAAATCATGACTAATCTCCCTCTTTCAATTAGTCCGAGATCAAAGTAGATCACGAAGGCAGTTATTATGAAATCACTCAAGATGGTGGTGAAGAAAAGCTTGAAAAGGCCTCCATTAGTTTAAATGACTGTTTAGCTTGCAGGTAAACAAAAAAAAAAAAGAAAAAAGCATGGAGAAATGACAAGATCTTACAAATCAAAAAAAAAAAAAAATTAGTGGATGTGTCACTTCGGCCGAAAGTGTCCTGATCTCGATGCAATCACAAGAAGAGCTTCTCAATATCCTTCAACAAAACAAAGACGACCCCTCCCAGCACCGCACCATTGTTATCTCGATCAGCGCTCAATCCAGAGCCTCACTGGCCGCCAAGTATCGACTCTCTCTGATCCAAGTACACAAACGCCTTGTCTATTTTTTTAAGCATTATCTCGGTGCACACCATGTGTTTGATACCTCATTCACCCAGGATTTGTCACTTGTCGAGTCATCTCGTGAGTTTGTGGATCGATTTAAACAGTATATGGAGAATGGAGGTGATAAGGTGGAGGCGGCATTGCAGCAGCAGGATGCTGAGAAGGCTAATGAGGATATGGAGGGAAAAGCTCCCAGGGCCCGTGGTAGGAGAAATAGGAGAGCAGCAGCAGCGGAAGGTGATGAGGGGGGTATTCAGCAGCAGCAGCAGCTGCCTATGCTAGCATCTTCATGTCCTGGTTGGGTATGTTATGCTGAAAAGACACATGGAGAGGTATTGCCCTTCATCACTGCTGCTAAATCACCTCAACAGATGATGGGATCTCTTGTAAAGGATTACTTTGCAAAGAAATCTGGTTTATTGTAAGAAAATACATCCTCGCATGGACTTGTGTGTTTTATTTTAACTTTTATAAATCATTTTAGGCCAAATCAAATCTATCATGTTTCCATTATGCCATGCTACGATAAAAAATTAGAAGCCAGTCGCCCTGATTTCTTTTTAGAACAATACAACACACGCGAAGTGGACTGTGTCCTCACCACAAGTGAGATCGACAAGATGTTCTATGAGCACAATCTCCACTTTGCAGAGATGCCCGAAGCCCCTATTGATGACATGTTTAACAAGGTGGGGATCGATCCAGCTACCCAAATAGAGACCAGTTATGGCGTCTCAGGCTCCTCCTCGGGTGGTGCCCTGGAATACATCTTTTGTACCGCTGCCCGTGAACTGTTTGGTATTCAACTAGCCGACCCATCGTCGCCTCAGGTCATTGTCAAGACCGGCAAGAATGCCGATGTGCGTGAATATTTCTTACAGGACCACCAGGGCAAGACTGTCCTACGATTTGCGACCGCTTATGGTTTCCGTAATATCCAAAACATTGTACGCAAGATCAAGAGTGGTAAATGCCACTATCACTATGTCGAGGTGATGGCATGTCCTGGTGGTTGTGCAAATGGTGGTGGTCAGTTACCTGCTGACCAAGTAAGCAATGCAAAGGAGTGGGTATCGCAGGTAGAGGCTCTCTATCAATCTGCAACAGGTGTCAAGCCCGAAGAGAATGAGATTATTAAGGCTATTTACAAGTAAGTAGAAAGTGATAAGTATAAAGCAATGGCATTGACCTCCTTTTTTTAAAAAAATAGTGAGTGGATAGTGGATCCTACCTCTGAAAGAGCACAGAGTCTACTCCGTACACAGTACCATGCTGTGACTCAAAACCTAGCTAATCCATTAGCAACCAAATGGTAGACACCTTTTATAATTATAGTTTATTTTTTTAGACATTGTATATATAAATTAAATAAAACCTGATAAAATACATTAATAAAGTATGTTTTATTTGCTAATTGATATATATGTACTAAGTTTTTCTAATAACAATCACCGTGTATATTCTATATATGCACTCTAAACACCTTTGGGTATCACAACAGTAATCTTATCAGCGGTTAAACCCCACGAAATACGCTTATTGACAAACAGACTATACCAAGTTGTCAATATAATAAACCATACAATACAACCCGCTAAAGAAAGGTACATGTCTTTTTGCAATTGTATTTATATTAGCACAAAAAAAAAAAAAGCCGAATGTCACCAGCATCTCTCTTACACTTTTTAAGTTCTTTTGGTGCTGTTGGTTTACGACTTGTCTTGAAGAAATACATAAAGTTGACGAGCCAAAGAAGTGGTAAAAAGGCAAATCCACCATAAAACATCTTTTTACTGATCGAGACTTGTTCTTCTGAACTCATCTTCTCCAGCTTTGTCATTGTTGAGATTAAATTAAAAAAAAATATTAATAAAAGATAATAAAGGAAATAAATACAGTGGTGATTTGCGTTTAAAATTCAAGATTTTTCAGATATTTTGACCAGCCAATCAAGATGTTTGGAAGAATTGCTAATCCCTGTTGCATAGCTTGAAAAGCTTCAGGGTTCGAAGAGGAACTCATCACTATGGTGCTGACCGAGCGAAAAAGAAGATTAGAGCAGTATATATTAGCTTAGATAAAAAAAAGATATATTTCTTATTTTCTATTCGAGTGTCTCACTTAATTTTAGTAGACACTTGGGTTGGCAAAAGGCGTATTAGTGAAGTGCAACCGATTGTGGTAGATGAAATCACTTTATAAGTAGAAACCCCTTTTTTCTGTTTATTTAATAAAAAAAAAAAAAAAATTCCACTCCTTCTTGTACATATACTATATTATCTCTTTTTGCTCTTTTTTTTTTAGTTATTTATTCCGTTGACTTGAAGTGATTCTCATCAAAGGTCTGATAACAATGGCCCTCGTTAGAAAGATATTCAATTGACTGTTTGATTTGTCCCTCTGAGTACATTCCCTTCAATTTGAATACAATCTGATCAATGCTAGCACCCTCTTCCAAATAACTGAATGATTTGATGGCATCAGATACGTCATCGTTAATACCTCTGTTGCCTCCGGTGGATGGTACTACTGAGCTCTTGGGTCCATTATTAACATAGAGATTGCTATTCTATTATAGGTTGTTATTATATAAATGTGCAATCTCTCTCTCTCTTTCTCTCTCTTAAACTTACTGTTTTTAAAAGTGTCAAATGGGTCTTGATGGCATCCAAGAAGTGATAAGTGATCTCATTATAATCAGTGATGGGCTTGATAGCATAGGCAACCACTGTTAAATGATCATTGAAGTTATTTAATCTTCCATAAACTCGAACATAGGTATCGTTCCTGTTATATAATAAAGCGAGTGAGTTTCTATTCATATGTATAAATTTTTTTTTTTTTTTTTCCTGTTTACATCAAGCTACTACGGTTATCAGTATCCTCCAAGGACTCGTTGTTTTCACGCCACTTTCTTACTTCAACAGCACCTGTGCCGTCCTCGATAGTATAAGTGATATTGGTTTGGAGTTCATTAGCATTACGAATGACACCAATGAAGGTGATCTATAAAACAAGAAGGCTTGAATAACAAAGAGAATGTAGAATATATTTATATAAACTTACCTGAGTGACATCGGCATTATCTACTCTGAATACACCTTCTTGAGGCATAGTGGCAGATTTGATTTGTTTAATGGTCAATGGTCGAAGAGACTGTTCACCAAGTGGTTTCTATTTATTCTTGGTTTAAAACCGCAGTTTTTTATTTTTTTTTTTTTATTTTTAAAGTATCAAGTCCCAATACTTACTCTTACAGAGCCGGCTTGGCTAGTAGTGTCACTGGAGTAAGTATTGATATAACCTCCGCCGTCCATTTGGTTTTATTATTTATTGTGATAAAAAGAAAAGGTGTAAAAAAAATATTTTTTTCCTTTTTGACATTCAACGCGCACACACACTGATATACTCGCGTTCAACATACACACACGCGTTGATTTTTAGTGCACCTCAGCGTGACTCTCTATCTGTGTTCAAATATTTGATTGAGAATATAAAGTAGGATTCAGCACCTCAAAAACCCTTCCAGAAACAACTTTCACACCAACCTGAAAAGCCCTTATCAGTATTTTAGGCTTTCTTGACTCTGGATGCTTTATTTATTTCAAAGTGTACCATTATTTTGACAATGAAACAACTTCATAACTTCATTATCATTCAATAGTCGATCTCTTTCGAAGGTCTTGAAGTCGTTTTCATAAAAAAAAAAATCAATGATTATTTTTTTATACAGTACGTGCTCCCAATAAGAGTGATCGAATTTAAGGCTAATTCTCAAGATGAAGTAAATTTTACCCCTACTTTCACGTCTATACTCTCATAAATAAAATGTCGTCGTTCAACCTTATGTTCTGTGGACTACGAACAGAACATTGCTACGATAAATTTGGTGTAATAGTGCTAAGTAGGTTGATAAAATGTGACTACGAACAGAACATTGCCACGATAAATTTATAAATAATCGGTTTAATTTGTTATTTGGTGTGTTACTTCAATATAATTTACGATCTAAGACGTTGGTTAACTTTTTCTTGGTTTTCTATAAGATGAAGATTAATATACGTACTTCGAAGTAAGCATATTTATTGTAAGATTACACCTTACAAATTGTGAAAACTTCTTTATTGATAAGATATCTACCTTTCAGTCTTGATAAAAATCTATCTATAAAGATCCCAAGCTCTTAATTTTCATGATACGAGAACTGTGAATTAAAACTATAGACACATAGATAAGCCTCTTGGGAAGATAAGTTTCGATCTTATATCGATATTGGACCTATAACCGGATGAAATAATCGAAAATAAGGTAAAGATAAAGTTTCATTCTCGACAAGTTAACCCCTATTTGCTTAGTACCTTATACTTTTATAGGAATTATCCTGTAAGGCTATAATTCCAAATCGACATGTATTATCCAATAGGAAGTAGATTTCCCCTATCAGGGAGATTAACTTCGAATGTATGGAGTTTTGTTATTACCATTGCTATTCGTGTATATATGTATGCTTTATGAGCATTCTTTTCAGTATAAGAAATATTATTATTATCTTTTTTTTTTCTTTTTTTTTCAATTGACTTGCTGTTCTAACGAAGAAATAACATTTCTTCGTCATTTTTTTTTTTTTTTTTTTTTTTTTTTTCACATTTTCTGTCACTACTACATTATAAACTAAACTATATTTATCATAAGCTTACAAGGTTTACTAGTTCAAAATGGTTTCAGATTATACATAAGGAAAGCTAATAAGTTGAATTTTAACATTCGAGAGTAAAAGCTAATTTTTTTTTCTTTTTCTTTTCTTTTTTTTTTGTCCCTTCTCCTCCGTAATAGGCACTAATACATTATTTTGCTTACTGATATAATATATAAGTGGATGTAAGAAAAATTATATTTTTTTACTAAATTATATGCAAAATATAAATTAAGTAGAACATACGCAGTAACCAATAATGAAAAGTCGTATACTTATGCGTTCATAATACTGGTAATGAACAGTAGTAATAAGATAGTCATAAAACTTTATATTATAAATCTTCTTCTTCCCCACCCCCCAATGTCTCATAATTCCTCCAACAAGTGTTCTTTTATACAAATGGAATTTTTTGCTTTTATATCTTAGTTTTATCATCTGAGTAATTTGTCATTGATGAACTATGTATCGTAGAGTCGTATGTTAATAATCTTTATGTCATTTATATATAAATATATATTTTTCATGTAACAGAAAATATATATGACACAGAATAAAGTTATGTTCACTTGGTAAAATTTTATTTAAGTTCCCCAATTATGTTTTTCAAGAAAATCTACTTCGGCTGCACTGAAAACTCGACAGTAGTAAAGCATCTTGTCGTACTAGATATCTCTTACTGTTTGGATTTTTCTATATTTATTCGTACAAAAACAATTTTTTTCCTGTAATAAGAGTTTGTATAAGTTAGAATTAGTTATACTTCGAGGAGAAATAGCGATGGCGAGAACGGAACCATAAGGGTAGACAGTAACAACGACTGGTAGTGGTGGTAGTGGTGGTAGTGTTTGTACCTCAGATATTGGGTATACCGTCGATAGGTATACCAGCAAAGTACCCAATGACAGTGTTTCTAGTAGTCACAGGAGTATTTTACCAGACACTTCTAGTGGCAACGGTTATGCTACTACTACAAATTTTTCCTTCTTCTTTGTAGATGAATGGAATGTAACAAAGAGAATATAGTAAGTAATAGATGAGGTAATAATTTATTTTAAATAAAGAGGTAATAAAGAATGATGACAGAACAAACTATGTATTCTCTCAGTGGTTCAATTTATTTCTATTTAGCAATATTTCTCGAATTTATGGTTGGTTTCCTAATACGTAAATAACGAAACAGAACTATATTAGAATAGGGCGTTCTATTTAGTTACCACCAAACCATTGTAGTTTCATAAATATTTCTGTGCAAGAAAAAGGTGGTTATTAGGGTAAGAAAACAATTCTAGTTGGTACAAGAAAGTTACTTGAGTCGTCAATGATTTTGTGTGGCGAAGAAGAGCTATAATTACTATAAATTTATGGACAAATATTTTTTACCTTTAAAAATGACCCAACGTCCAAAAATCACATCTCGCTCGACAAAAACAAATTGTTATTCGCCAGGCAACTATGTTCTGTTGAGCTCCTATCAAGTATATTTATATATATGCTATCTTCTAAATAGATGGTTTGATCTGTTAAAACCTGATAAAGATGATAAAAGCATCTTACAGACCGGAAACATCTATTTTGGGATGTTATAGATGCTAAAGTTTAAGCGTAGAAAATACCAGTTCTTATATGGTTTACAGATTTTTATACATTTTTCTTATCTACTTTACCTCTTCATCTGCAAACAATATGCTGGTTAGGGGTAGCAGGCAAGATGTTACGTAAGTAGCATATGTTCCTTGCGGTCTGCTTACGGCAGATATGCACAGTTTGTTGTTTTTTCTTCATTTTTGTTCGTTTCTATATTGAAAACCTCTAATCGAGATTTAAAGTTTTTGGGTTTGCATGTTCTCATATCATAACTAAAATCTTTCATGAGAATAGGTCTTTATTCTCTTAAGAGAAC
>MU622259.1:120492-141069 GCA_025399235.1 Backusella circina FSU 941
AACAATTACCTCCTACATTGTGTGGTTTTCTTTATTATAAAACAAATAGTTCAATAATAATCATTTGATTTCAAAATAAACAGTAGCCTTAGATCACAGCATCAGATCATATCACCTTACTGTCTACGACATGTAATCGAGAGATCTCCTTTTTGTAATAAGGTTTGATCTTATCTATAAAATGCCCATCAATTTTCCACTTTTTCCCTCATCACGTGGTGTTTTTTCTTTTTCTAAAAAAAAAAAAAAAAGAGAAACATAAAGCTTATCTCTCTCTTTTTATTAACAAAGAAAATAAGTATGAAAGCTGTCATTACAGGTGCATCAGGTCTTTTGGGTAGAGCTGTATTTGAGAACTTTAAGAACGCTGATTGGGACGGTGAGTTTTGAAATAATAGTCATGTCACCAAAAATACTTATGGAAAAAGGTATAAAGTTGTTGGAACCGCGTTTTCTCGTGCAAACAATGGTTTAGTAAAGGTAAAAGACAGTCCTATAAATATATATATCTATCTTGTTGTATAAATAATCTTGGATGTAAATAGCTTGACTTGACAAATGCTGAAGCTGTCACCCAATTTTTAGAAGAGCATAAGCCCGATGGTAAGAAAACAAAAGTATTTTATGAGAGGGTTTTATCTAAAAAAAAAAAAAAAAAAAACATTATTTTTTTTTAGTACTCGTTCATTGTGCTGCTGAGCGTCGTCCTGATGTAGCCGAAAAGGATCACGATGGTGTATTACGTGTAAGTACACTTTTGTTTGGGGAGGGTGATTTATATGTGTCTAAAATATGTGATTCAGCTTAACGTGGAAACACCAAGAAGTCTTGCACTTATTTGTAAAAGCAAAGATATCATGTTGATTTATATCAGTACCGATTATGTATTCGATGGCACTAAACCACCTTACCAAGTTGAAGATAAACCCAATCCTCTTCAATTTTATGGTGAGTCTAAACTGGGTGGCGAGAATGCTATTCGTGAAGTATATCCTGAGGCTGTGATTTTGCGTGTGCCTATTCTGTAAGTGTTTCTTTTTCTTCTTTTTCTTTTATTAAATCGAGGGATTATAGTTATGGAACCACTGAGTTTAATGGTGAATCCGCAGTCAATCTTTTACTTGATGTTGTCATGGTGAGTTGTTTTTGTTTTCTATTATAAATGTGTTATTGTTAATGAGATATCTTACATCTCTTTGATATGTAGAATGGAGGAAAGCCTGCAGCAATGGATGCTATCAGTATTCGTTATCCTACAAACGGTACGATAGAGTGAACTCTAAAAGAGAATGATAACTAATGATGTTCGATATATTAAAAATAATAGTAATTGATATTGCTAGAGTTCTTAGAGATTTAGCAAGTAAGTTTTTTCGATGCAAATGTAATACCTTATAACTAATTTCAGTATAGATACCAAGGTAGATCAAAAGAAATCTGCTGAAGGCATTTATCATTTCTCCGGACAACAGGAACTTACCAAATACCAAATGTGTGGTTTGTATCGAGTGTATATTGGTGTTATTTAGTTGTGTATACTCATTTGTTTATTTTTTTAAGAAATTTTTGCCAAGATTCTTAATGTTTCCATTGATCACATTAAACCCCAAACTACAGTTGATAAGTCTGCTGCTGGTAAATATACATATCTTCTTTTAGTTACTAGAGAATACGACGATTAAACCATGAGTCTTTTTTTTATATATATATATAGCCTCAAGACCAGAAAACTCCCACTTGTCCATTAAACGCCTTCAAGATGAAGGCTTTGACACTAGTAATGTCTCTTTTACCGAATGGTTCACTGAGTTTCTTAACAACAAAACTAATTAATTAAAATAAATGTCAACACTTGCATGTTTTAAAACTGATGAAAAGAGTAATTGAATATGAGACAAAGGGATACTTTAGAGGGGAAAGTGTTTAGATATGAAATGTTTTATCAGTTATAATATCCACAATCATGTTTTCGAATAGGGACAATGATTTCAAAGGCGTAGGGGATAACACTAGGAGCTCTTCGTTGGCACACCTTAATGTAGCTTATATAATGAGATGATCAAAGTACTAGAGAACTGTATTCTTTAATATAGCATTCAGAAGCATGGCTTTTTATTATATAATCAGAGGTTTTGTATTATCTGCGTTTGCACTTTACTCGTAGTTATATTTTTCATTATGCATCATCATAATGAAAAATGCCGTCTTTCAAGCCTAAAGCAATGAAAACTTATTTCTGAAGATTTCCTCAAAGGGGTTTCTTGGCCATTTTGCTCGAGTTTTTTTTTTTGGGGGGGTTTTCCTTTCGAAAAATAGCAACCAACTGATATGAATACCTAAACTATGCATATATGATTCACAAACGAACGTTTTAGTCATACTACTTTATATAAAAATATAGTATTTCATCTTCAATAAAGACCATGGAGTTACCACATTCCTTGTAAAAATAAGGTTTAGCTTGTAAATGAACAGGTCGTTGCTTAAGAAGAAAATGCTATTATATATTAACAATAAAATGAATTGATATAATGAAACACACTACAAATGTAGAGAAATCGATTTAGACAATGAATAACAATGTGCATGTCTAGTGATCGCTGTTTTTTCACCCTGTGTCTCTTTGAATGAACTATCACCCAAGTATAAAAGGAACGCGAATGCTTGATTTTCCAAAGAATATTATTTTTCACACTTATCTACTCAGAGCATTTTCATCCCTACAAACCGAAAACCTTGTCTACTATGAGCAATTCAGAGTCCAGACTTCCATCTAACGATTGGCATATGGTGCCACCAGAAGCAGGTAAGACATTAAAAAAAAAAAGACCCTTTTTATTTTATCTTTAATATATATAATCTCGTCCTTCTTTTTAGATGTTTTTTGGGAAATGGCAAGACACAATGGATTTTTTGGCATTGATGTTAAAACAATTACAACTATCGAGGAGATGAGAGCTCTTAAAAATAGGTATTATTAAAACCTATTCTCATCCAAAAAAAAAAAAGACTAACCTTATCCTTCATTTCCTTTGATCAAGAAAAACGTATGGGTTTATCATGTGTAAGCTAAATTCAGACGAGCGACTTTATGAAACTACCATTAGTGAAAGGATAGATTCTCAAAATATCACCTTAATTTCAGAGCGATATGCAAATATGAGCCCTTCCACTGCGCTCTTTTCTATTTTGCTCAATTCTGACATAAAAAAACCTGCACTATTAGAGAGAATATCTAATACTTTTATTAAAGATGGACCTGAAGTAACTATAAAATAGTATCTTGAATGCTTGTTTTGGTTGGTTAACGTACGTATTGGTATATAGATTTCTTCTAATTCTCTTGACAATCACCAAGAATTCAAAGATATACAGAATAGTTATAGAAGGTAGACTGGTTTACTTTATTATTATATCAAATACATCTAAACTTTTATTAAAAACCTTACTTTTATTAGACCAGGAATCCCTCCCTATCATTATACAGCATATGTAATCAATGGTAACTGGATCTGGGAGCTGGATGGCAGACGTGATTGCCCTGGAAGAGAATTACCAATCTTTGACGGTAATTGGCTCGATCAAATGATCACTCTATTTGGAGATCAGCAACATCAAGACAATGCTGGAATCCATTTTTTTTGCCGTCACTGAAGATTATAGAGTACCATTACATCATAATATACATCGTATTGAGAAGAGAGTCGTTAAGGAGGCCAAAAAAACGTACCTAGAGACTTTGTATAAAATCATCCCCAGTGACCATCACAGAGGTAGAGAATTGTCAATAAAAAGTTATGGTGACTCGTGCTGGGTCAACTTGCTTCAATGTGACATTGAAACCTTGGATATTTTTGAACTGGACAGAACCAAAAATTTGGACATATTCTGGCCCAATCGACGCAACCTTCCTTCTCAGGTACATCTGCCTCTTGTTGATGAACTCCCTCAAAATGCAGAGTACCAATCAGTTGAACGTCCTAAATTACATACTGTTCAGTTATGTGCTACATGTCGCGACATCTGTTTATCCCTCCCCAGGCTGAATTTACCCAATGAGACAGAATATGACAACAGAAATGATCCAAGAAGTACTCAAAGTGATCATTCTAATGTCGAAGAAAGAGGAGGAGGAGGTTCAACTGACTATCCATTTAGCTTACCCAGTCCTAAAATACACCCCTTAGAGAACTCAGATACTCCAGATCAAAGTAGTTCAGATGGATTCTCTCATGGTGAAGAAAGAGGATCAGATCACTTTCGGTCTAGCTCATCCAGTACTGTAGTGGATTCTGCAGCTTATCCTTCGGAATATGAACTAATGACCTATTCTTATGAAGGAACAAGGCGAGAACTAGAGAGAAATTTCAGATTTAGCGTCCCTTTATCCGAGGCTAGAAGAACAGTCATCTCCCCTTCTAGCAGCGCTCAAGAAGATCTTACAAATCAAGATGTTCCTACTAGGTCTTCATCACAAGAAGCAAATTCAACCCATGAAAGACCTAGTAAAAGAGCTAATGAGGAAGATGACCAACAGAGCTCTGGTTCAAAGCGTTATTCTTTACGTCCATCCAAAAGAGTAAAGAAATAAGTGAACAATAGATGATACCTTTTAGTTTACACTTTCCCTATCCCCTCTTTTGAGCTACTGTTATCATTAAATAAAAATTTTTGTTTTTTATTATTACTTCCACCTGTACATTTTTGCCAAAAAAAAAAAAAAAAAAAAAGCTGAGATATGGACCTTATGCCCGTTGTTTCATGGCATTAAATAGCAAATAAGCTTACGCGTCTTCCTTATTAGGCAATCTCCTGTTGCGTGGTTATAGAAATTTCTCGAATTAAAAAGCATTTTAATTTATTTGTTTTTTTAGAAAAATATAATTATAATACTCTCTCTCTCTCTCTCATTTATATATAGAAAACAATGGCAGAAGTTGTAAAGTTATATGTTTACGATTTATCTCAGGGCATGGCCAAGACCATGTCCAGATCACTTACTGGAAAACAAATTGGTAAAAAAAAACTATACATATTTAAAAATAACATGAATCACACCATTTCTGATGAAAAAAAGGGGTGCATTAGATGGTATTTGGCATACTTCAGTTGTAGTCTATGGACAAGAGTTTTACTTTGGACAAGGTATCATGAATTCTATGCCTGGACAAACCATGCACGGTAGACCTTTAGAAATGATCGATATGGGCGAAACCTTTTTGCCCTTGGAAGTGTTTGTGGAGTATCTTGATAGCCAAAGATCCATTTATACGTAAGGGGTGAAAAAAAAAAGAGCGAGAATTGACCACATGATTGACATTTTATATATTTATATAAAGTGCTGAAAAGTATCACCTGTTGGACTTTAACTGTAATACCTTTTCGAATGATGTGTGTCAGTTCCTGACTGGAAAAGGCATTCCAGGACACATTACAGATCTACCTGCTGAATTCATGAACACGTACGTTTTTTTTTTTTTTATTTGTATATGACTCAAATATAATAACCATACATAATAGACCCTTTGGGCAATCCATTTTGCCTATGATTGAAGGTATGTTTGGTAGATCAGTATTAAACAATGGCACTTCGCAACCACAACAACAACCCACTGCAGAATCCATCTCTATGCTTCAAAACATGTCATCAGCTGCAGCATCGTCATCATCAGCTGCTCCTTCCAAAGCCAATCCAGTTCAAATAGTCTCTAATGTGGGTCAACTTGATCAATTCTTTCAACAATATAAGGCAGTGGTTGTTTTCTTTACATCGGCAACATGTCCTCCTTGTCAAATGATTAAGCCTGATTTTCAGAAATTGATTACGGATAAGAATGAGGGATATCAACAGATTAGAATATTGGGTGTGATCGCTGATGTGGGGAAGGCTTATGATATTGGTTCAAAGTATATGATTAGATCCACTCCTACTTTTCAACTCTTTTTGAATGGACAGAAGGTAAAAGTGTCGAAAAAAAACAAAGAGAGATCCACATGCTTATCAATCATTACGCAATATAGTATTCGGAATTTAAAGGTGCAAACTATGCTGAATTAAAGAGTCAGGTTGATATTTTGCTATTTGAAGCATTTCCACGTAAGCTATCTTTTTATTCTAAAAAAAAAAAAAAGACATGTACTTATGGCTTCCAATTTAGCTCATCCTCATAGAAAAATCCACCTTCGTGCTATTCTTGATCAACCCAACGTCCCTGTTCTTTATAAAAGTGTTGGAAAGTTGGACATGATTTATGGCAAATTACAAGGATTCTTGGATCAAAACAATATCATTTTGGATGAAACACAAAAGAACACACTGAATCAGGCCAAACAAGTATTGTTGGACAATAAACAACACATTGATATGAATCAATGGGCATCACTTATAGATTTACTTTTGGACAAGATGCCTGTGGATCAACTATTTCCCATCTTGGATATCTATCGTACTTTACTTGTTCACACTGAAGCACTTGATTACTATACTCATAATCGTAAGTCTAATGTTATATTCATAAATGATGATGGTGATATATTCTAACATACTTGCTTAATAAGCTTCTCAATTGGTAAATATCATTGAACTCGGTTACAAGAGTAATGAACTACCAAAAGCCACCTGGTTAATGATCCTTCGTATTGCCTGCAACGTATTCGCCAATGAAACACTCTCTGCCACCCATTTCACCTCCAACCTTCCTACTTCACACCGCACACAACTCTCTCAATTATTAATTACAAGTTTATTGGCTCAAGATAGTGCAGTAAGACAAACGGCTGCTTCACTTGCTTACAATTGTTCGGTGTCTATTGCACTTGAACGTTTAAAAAAGGACGAGAACGAAGGTGTATTAATGGGTATGCCTGAACAGGAAGATGATGATTGGGAGGTTGAGTTATCAAGTGCCATCTTGGATGCATTGACCAAGGAAAAGGATGAAGAGATTGGTAAGAAGATGGAAAGAAAGATGATGAAAAAGTAACTAATTCATTATATAAAAATAACAGTGCATCGACTATTGGCAGGACTCGGTAAATTCCTATTTTTATGTCCGGTCGAATCATCCATTGCTAATCTGCTTTCTGCATTGGATATCAAAGGCACATTGGAAACATTAAAAAAGGAAAAAGTGATTGTATCAAGCAAAGTATTAGGATTAACAAGAGATATTAATGAAATGGTTGAACAAAGTTCAACAGATCAATAAAGAGCATTATTATTATTATTTATGCAGTTCTTTCTTCGTCCAAATAATTTGGATTTGCTGCTAATTTCCTAGAAAGATTTTCATACCAAGTCTGGAATACTCTTAAAGGTAAATAACCTTGATCTGTTAATTGACCAAGAGGGATAGCACCCATTGGTATATTGTTTACAGTGAATGATGTTACATAATTATAGAGATTCTCAAGGATACGTCCTGCTGTTTGTCCAACTTGGCTGACACCGGGTTTTATTAATGCGCCTGGTCTTGGTTGAAGTGTTGCTAGTTCTTGTTCCACTACTTGAATGGGTTCAATGGATATACCTAGTGTGGCTACCATTTGTGTTGTTATGCCTTCTTTTTTACCAAGTCTAAATATTGCACTGGCCTTTTCATTTGACAACCTTTTTGTTAAGTATATGGATATGAGTGTATGCCAGCGGTTATTTCTCTTTTATCTCTTCTTTTTTTTTTTTTTTGTTACCCTCCCAGCAGCTGCCAATCTTTATTTGGCCATAATAAGTGGACTGTTGCTGCAAAACCGGGTTCAAAAGGGATCGTCCCGAGCAAAAACACGACAAGGTGATTGATATTTTGTGCATCTGAAAGTTCAAAAACGTATTTGTTGACATCGACTTGTTGAAGATTGGTTTGTACCTTTACGAAAATGAGTTTTAAAGTATGAATGAGAAGGAGTTTTGCGTCATTACCAATCTACCTGCTGCAATACAACCAAACATGATTACAGAATAAGGAGTTCAGGAAATAAAAAAAACAATCATTTATTTTAACAAAGAAAAACAAAGCACTGACGTCATTCACAGTTTTGGAAGCAATATATCTCACATAAGAGTGAAGCAAGTTTAAAAATCATAACGATAAAATAAAACACTACAATGATAAAATGCTTTCTAGTCAGTTTAACTGTCTCGGTGTTTCTGAATGTACACCCGCTCTTTCTTTCGGAAAGTTTTGAATACGTGTATTTTGAAATAGGAGCGACCATTATGCGATTAATAATCAAATTGATCTATAATAATATCTCTAAAACAAATTATATATACTACTAAAATGTGTTGCAATCCATTGAGTTTTCATGATGTTTGAAACTACTATTTTCAGCCGTTTTAGCGCGCATTTACATTTTAGTTTCTGATGGCCGTTTCTGCCCGCATTTTTTTTTTTATATAAAAAAAAAAAAAAAAAAAAAAAAAAAACTGAATCCAAGCATAGTTTTTCTTGTCAAAACAATAATAATGTTTGTAATTCCTAGCCTCTCGCTCGAAGATTTGTGTTCTGCTTTCTATTTTTATGGTTCAATCTATTCTGATATGCTTGATAGATTTCGCAATCCAAAAAAAAAATGCAGTGGGTTCAGCGTCCATGATCCTCCTCCACCTTACTCTGAAATCGATCCTTGTTTCTCCATAGAATAAATGGTTTTATGGTTCATGCATGTAGCTAAATACTAGTATCTATAAATAAAAAAACATAGTCTTTATTGTATTGTGGTATCCCATTATTCACTTATTAGGATACTTTATTATAAAAGTGTGAAAAATCTATTTTCCATCTACAATGGACTGACGTTCGTAACTGTATATATCCATTAGCTTCTCGTGTGTGCCTCTTTGTTTTGTTTTGTTTTCCTTAAAAAAAAATGGCTGCAACTATTCTCTCTCTTTTTTGTTGTCTTTTTTTTCATATTTTTATTACTGTTTTATGTCTCCTAAGCGTTCCTATGTACGAAGATTCTTCAAAAGAATTATTGGTATTCTGAGACGAAGAAGAAGAGGACGGAGATGGAAAGGTTTTTCTCCAACATACAACCGAAGCAGTTCATCTGAAAGCATAGTAGATAGTTCGTCTGATAGCTCAACTAGTAGTTCATCTAATAGCTCAACTGATAGTTCGTCTGACAATTTATCTGATGATTCAACAGATAGTTTGCCCAAACATTCTATAATCACCTCAACTGAAGGTCTATCCAATACTTTACGTAATAACGTAACTAATAACGCTCCAGATAGAAATATAGCAGTACCGAACAACACTAGTGAGAATGACTCGCCTAGTTCGAGTTTATCTCCTCCAGCCAGGCGTTCGCAAGATTCTCTCCCATCATACAGCACATTATTTCCGTCTAAATAATGCATTTAAAATGAACAAGTATCCTAATTAATAAGAGTCTGCTTAATAAAGAAGTATTGAATAAAGATTATTTCTTTATTATAAATTGGGAAATAAATATTTACTCACAGGTAATGAAATCAATGAAACAATGAAAAATAAACATTATTTACTTTTCTTTAGAAAACCAAAGTCCTATTATTTTCCACGTTTCTTTATTTTTAAAGTCTTTTCCATGGTGTAGGGCTTATTGTCCATCCCCTTTCTCATTATTTAAATCATGTTTCCTTCTTCTTTTTTATCTTTTATTCTGCATCCTTTTCATGGAGATTCTTACAGTTGTGTTTAGTGTTTTTTCTTTCGAAATTCTTTATTCCACCTGTCTTCATGCTGGTAGCCTTACTCTAGACGAAATTTATCAAATAAACCAACCAAAAAAAGAAGTTACTAAAACCAAACCGCCTACAAGAGCGCCACCAAATGACAACATCTAGACTGTCAACTATACCAGAGGGAGACGAAAAAGAAACAGCTAAAGAAGGACCAGTGATAGTAGAGGTAGACACAACAAAGAGTACACCAATTATCAAGAGATGCACATACAACTGAGGATAAAAGAGCATTGGAAATACTGGTGGCACCAAGGCTGAATGACTCCCCACCTTCAAGGTCTCCCGCTTTACCTGATCCTGTCGTAACGAATCCATTTGCTCCTGGGTATATTGGTATTCCTACTATTACCCATATTATTGGTGCTGAAAGCGCATTCCTTCCAATTAACTCTGGATGTAACCGCTACTGAACAGCGTTGGTATATCATTCTATGGCACTGAATGAATAACCCAGTTGTCTCATTGTGGCGCTCTAAATGAAGCTATTCTTAAAATACTCTACTCTCATATTGCATATCATTTTGTGATTTTATGAAATGCAGATCAATATATATAAATATATATAAATCCACAATATCTCATTCCTTCTTATTATCAAACATCAACGCATATACAATCACTACAATAATAATAAAACCAAGACATGGACTCCCTAAAAGTCGATATTACCTTTCGTAATATAAATACTATTCTCACTATTCCTTTTATTACAGTATTCCATTGTTTAAACCACAGTAGTAATTGATATATATTGTGTGTTTGTCATGCGTGAATGATATAATGATGTCTTATTTTGATGATTGTTTATAGCTGTTTGTATCAAGTACCTGTTTTCCACACATGGCACAAATACCCTTCTTATAAGCACAATCTACATATACTCTATTAGCTCTGCGTTTTTTTATATATATATATATATATATATATATATATATAAGCTAACGTAATACTTTACCTTGGCAGTAATGAGCCTTCTCTTGATGTACTTTTGTTTTACATAATTTACATTTGGCTTCATAAGGTGAGAATCTGTTGTTTTTTTTAGAAAAAAAAAAACACTAAGTTATTACGCATTTAATAAAGAAATGAATAAATTAAAGAAACTTGCCTTAGTTTTGCAGATTTAGACAATAGTTTGTTCTGATTGATCTTTCTTCCTGAAGTACCAGCTAAAAAAATACAATATTATTGTTTATTATTTTCTATCGAGAGAGTACACCTACCAGTTGCGTTTTTAGAACCATCCTTCCACTTGTCGGGTGCAGCTAAAGTAGCAAGCTTCTTTTCGCACTTTTTACACACCATTTCAAAAATAACAAAGGAAGAATAATAAAATGCCGCAGTTTTAAAAACTTAAAAAAAAATCCATTCATAAAAAAATTGAAAAAGGGATAGTTTCTTCTCGGAAAGCTCCTTTTCTTTCGTTTATTCAATTTTTTTCCCTTCTTTCTTCTTGTTATTTCTGTTATAAAGAATATGGTAGTTAAACTCAACTATTTAAAGAAGAATGTATTCATTGGAAGTGGTCTAAGTGTCTGTGTTGGTGTTGTATTTGGCACTATGTTTAGGTAAACGAGAAAGACAAGTATTCTAAAATAAAACTAATATATACAATAGTTACAGAAACAACCATAAACACATCTCATCTTATGCGCAGATAATGGCTGGTTCTACACTATCTGTTATTGCTTTACTAAGTAAGTCAATATGTAGAAGTGAAAGCTTATATTATCTTATCAACTTTTCTCTCTGATTAAAAAAAAGGTTTACGGAGTTTACTGATGTCACCATCAGGAAGAATTACCGCACAAGCATCCACTAAACCTTTACAACATTTAAAGTTACTCAACTATCAACCTAGATCGATATCAGTGTTTTCATCTACTCTACCTTCTTATGTTCATAGTAGATGTGCTTAATAGCAGCAGCAATAGTAGAAATGAGGCTTATCAGATATTGTAATACACTTGCTTTATATGTATATATTCATTCTCCTTGATTTTTCAATCTCCATTTGTATATGTTCATTACACTTTCTTGTGTTTTTTCTTTTTTCTTCTTGATTTTTTGTTTTTTTTTTTTATAAAAAAAGGCTAAATAAAAAAAAAGTCAATATATCAAAAATCAACTTATTTCCTTGTCATATCCAGTGCAAATTAAAATGGAGTTTCCAGGAACACTCTTTACTTATTACGAAGAAACGCGTCTAACAGCGTTTGAAACAGGCCCACTTGAAAGTAAGAAAACAGTCGTCTTTATTGGTGGACTCGGTGACCTTTATAATGCAGTTCCATTTTTATCACCTTTACAAAAGACCTTGAGCGAGATGGACTATTCATTGATTCAGGTTCAACTTTCGTCTAGTGTTCTCGGCTACGGTACATCCAGTTTGAAACAGGATGCGTTTGAATTGGATTTATTGGTAGATCATTTGTTAGAGAAGCGGAAGAAGAAGACAATTATATTTTTGGGACATTCAACAGGTAAAAAGATAGCAATGAACATCTCTTTTATGTATAAATGTTTTATTTATTCATAGGATGCCAGGACTGCTATCGACATAATAAATATGGTAGAAATAGTTCACATGTCGCTGGATATATCCTTCAAGCACCCGTTTCGGATCGTTTGTTTTTCACAAAAAATTTACCAGAATTCGACCAAATGCTAGCACTTGCAAAAAGGCTTGAGTCTGAGGATAAGGCGGATGAACTTTTACCAAGAATGAAGATGATGGCACCAATAACAGCCAGACGCTTCTTATCATTGAATACCTTCAGGTGCGTCTGTTTATGCATTTTCATCTATGATTTTTAAAATATTTAATTATTAATATAGGGGCGATGATGACGTTTTTTCACCCGATTTAACCGATAATGATATAAAGAGCATCTTTAAAGTGGTAACACGACCGATGTGCTGGGTTTATGGTGATAGTGATGAATTTTATGTTCCTTTGAATAATGATATTACACTCGAGTCCATCATGGAGCGTTTTCAGGCTATTTGTCCCGCTATTGAAATGTCAGATATTGTTCCTGATGGTGATCATTTACTTCGAAATGAAGAGAGCCAACTTTATTTTTGTCAGACAGTAAAGAAATTTATTGAACACCTAAAGTTGTAAATATTTTTTGAGGCAGAGAATAAAAATAAAGTCTTTTTTTTTTTTAAAAAAAAAAAATTGTTTAATCAAGTTGATACATGCTTTTACAAAGACGATGTAATGATTTAAAGATCATTTACTGAAATATATTTTTATCTCGGTTTTCATTTTGTAATTGGTAAATCAGTTGTCATTTCCAATATGAAATGCAAATTAAGGTACTCAGCACACAAGGATATTGAAGTTACCGAATCCAACCAAATAACTCCTATACCCTTTTCTCTTTTTCCATTTTTCCGAGCGTACCTTATCCAATGTATTAAAAAGACTATTTCATATATTTATATAAACAAAATTATAAATTAATTTTATTTGTCAACAAAAGTAAATATTCAATAACAAAGATATAAATGAAAATGCGGGAGTTTCAAGGGGAGATATTCATGTTGGGTGCTGAGTAATGTATCCATGTTTGTTTATAGACGCTTTGTCAACTAATAATAATTATGGTGAAATGCTGAAAAGGTTGTGCTACACACTTTACCATATGGTTCTCGTGTGCTTTACAAATTTTAAAAGCTTGAAACAAAAACTAAATTTCATATTGCCCCTTTGAATAATAAAAATCAAAACTTTAAGTTCAGGATATGATGAAGAGGAATTAGAGTGCAGAGAACACAAAAAGAGAAGCGAAACATAATCATGCCGTTTAAAAAGAAAAGACGCTTTTGCCATTAATATGATGTCAGTTTTTACAGGCTAAAGCATTATCCGAATGCCATCTCTTCATTTTAAACATCTCAATAATAATAAAGGATACTTCTAAAGAGAGTTCCCCTATTCTGTTTTTTTTTACCAAAATGTTCTTCTTGGAAAGTAAGAATATAATGAAAAACTAGATCTGTTTGTGAGTTTACATATGCAAAACTGTAACGTGGAACATCAAAGTGGAACCTGGCGTGTGTATAAATGTATGCATGGATTGTTGTTACACATATGATCGGAATCAAAGCATAAGAAGATCCTTTTTATTTTAAATGTCATATCTCTATAAGGCATTACCATACAAATGGTTATACTATGGAATAGAAATCTATTTAGCTGAATTGAAATAAAGTGCTTACTATGATCAGAGAGAGAGGAAGAAACTTATGTTTATGCTTACTATTTATTAACGGATTGTATGAAATTATAAATAACATTCGTAAGTGATATCACAGGTACTACCATTCAAAACCTTCTTTTTACAAGAAAAAAAAACAAGAATTAGTTAAAGGTGTTACATTTTAATGATAAACAATGACTCGTAATGATCAATGCTTCTTCTTTATTAAATCAATCCAAATACTCACTTTGAGGCTTAAAAAAGAATAAAAAAAAGTTGGTTGATAAATGCACAAGCACTTTCCCATGATATCGATTATCATATATTTGTGTTTATAAATAAATAAAAAGTAAGAATACTCGGGATGAACACATTATAAAACTTAAAAGCCTCCTTTAAATGTGAGTCCTTCTTTTCTTTAAAATAAACTGCAGAGCACTTTAAACTCTAAGTGTGCTTTTTCTTTAAAACAACAGCAACAACAACAACAACAACAACACATTATAAAACTTAAAAGCCTCCTTTAAATGTGAGTCCTTCTTTTCTTTAAAATAAACTGCAGAGCACTTTAAACTCTAAGTGTGCTTTTTCTTTAAAACAACAGCAACAACAACAAACCGTTTGATGTTTTTAAAACAAGAAAACCATGATAGTACGCCCCTCTTTTTTGAACAAATGTAAAATAAAAAATAAACCTGTTTTAAACAAGACAAACATAAAAGGAAATTTAACTAGCACCTTCTTTTTTAGCTAAAGTAATGAACTATTCCTTATTTAATCATCTCTTGGCACGCTATCTAGTAAACGTATTTTAAACAACAATTATACAATTTAAGTAAAATCACCATAAAAAAAAATACACCCAATTATTCAAAAATGGAAGTAGTCAAATGATTGACCATTTTGTAAATCCGCTTTTTATGGGAAAGTGTATACTAAATTCAAGCTTATTTTATTTTATTTTTTCTACATGATCAATGCTCTTTCCCTAAAACATCTAGCGCCAGTTTCTTCCCATTCCTTGGCACCAATCCACATATCCTTTGCAGTGTCTAGTTTGCTCATGACGGATGCACCTTTCCAGACCAGTAATTGGGGATCCAATTCACGTGGTGCGGGCAATACTTCAACGCGTTCAATAGATGCTTTTTGAGCAATGACAGTTGATAAAACACTATTTATAAAATATGAGTTTATATATTTAAGCATATCTTGATGAACAACTTTACCGATCCTCAAGAACTCTACTAAAGTTGGATATTAAACCACCTCCACCTACAAGAATGATACTTGTAAAGAATCGTTTCAATCTCTCCTCTGAACCATTTGCACCCGCTTGAATGGATTGTGCAATGGCAATATCAAGAGGGAAAACATCAAATGTATTGGGTCTCGTTGAGGATATCTGAACAGAATCGGTGTTATCCATCTCTTTGGCCTTTTGAAAGACAGCAGATGGGTTGTTTGTATTTGCAGCAGATGAAGAGGAATTCAACTATATATAAAAACAAGAAATTAACACACACAATCTTTCCATCGTTTTTTGCTTTCCAAATGTTACGTTGTAATCTTCGACAATATCATCGGTTACATATTTTGTTGTCCATGTCTTCTTATCCCTCGATTTCTCCCTTACATTCAAAATCGCAGGGTACATTAAACACAAGGGTGCCAAAAACACCTCATCATAGACCTTGCATTGGTACTTTATCGTTGTCTTGAAGGGTGTTCTCGCAAAAAAGTCATACACCTGCACACTAATATCGGCCTCATTCATTGTACACCAACGTTGCTTGAGTTCATCCGCAAGTCTCCAATCATAGGATTTGTCAAGATCCATCTCGGCATAGGGGAACTTATTTGTGCGGAGGAAGGATGTAAATGTACGCGTGATATCGTCACCGCCCATGGCGATGCAGATGCGTGAGTCGACTTGACAGACACCCTCTTCGATACATGCAATATTGGTCTTTTGTGCTCCAATGTCGACGACAACGGCACTCGAGACGCCTGCACCAAATGTGGCACAGATGGATTCTTGTTGGACAAAGATGCCACGAAAGTGCATGAATCGAAGGAGAAGGGTGACAAGTGAACTTAGGTAGGTGCGATTATAAAGGTCAGGGATGACTAGAACGGCGTTATAATTCTACAATGGGGGATTTAGCTGATGTATATATACTTATATTATTTATATTTGTTACTTTAAAATCGGCTTCTTCAATCTCCAATTCTGTTTTGATAGCCTCTGTCCAAATGACTTGAAGATCACCAAGAACTGCATTGACAGATGCATAATCTTGGTTATTCAGGGTACCATACTTCCATGGATAAAAGAGACGATAAGGAGAATCCTCATTAATGGGTAAATTCAAAGCCTACAAAAAAGTTGGTAAACTCGATCTTTTATCATTAAAAAATCTCTCTCTCTCTCTCTCTCTCCTATATACCTTTTCTCCAACATAATACTCTGGTAAACCCTTCTTTGGTACTTCTGTCCATTCTACCTTGTAAGGGTCGTTGTGATCAGGAATGGTTTCCTTTACTGCCGTCATATTAAACCCAGTGACCTGGCCTTCCGCATTGGGCACCGCTCTACGCTTTGCATTCTTCATACGCCATTTTAACTCTCCTTTTATTTCGGCTAATGCCTCTTGATGCACTCTTTCATCCTCTTCTTCGTCTTGCTCTTCTTGGCTAATATCCATGTGTTGAGGAGGGTTGTTTAAACGTCTTGCAATGACATGAGGCACAGAGACGGGGAATGCCTCAGAGGCTAAGCCGATACGTAAAGTTCTAGATCCTGGATGAATGATGATGGTGTCTCTCCATTCCTCCTCAGGCTTTTTTTTTTTTTATATATATATATAAAAGAAACCGTTATTTATTTTTTTTTTCTCTCAAAAAATGGGGGAAACTTACGTTTGGTGCGATAACTTCAGAACCTGCTTTATTACCTGGAAAATAGGTAACGTCATTCTTTGCATAGTTGCTTGTGATATTACGCGTTGGAAGAATATTGAATCCTCTTACAGGAAATGTTGTATATTTAAATTTAGGTTGTGGTATGTGTGCTTTTTGCTGCTGCAAAGGCTTAGGCTCTTCCTCCTCTTCTTGGTCTTCCTCTACTTGTTGTTGTTGTTGTTGGTCTGATTCAGTGGCCATAGCAGATTCATTATGAGAAGGAGAAAGTGGTGTTTGCACTCTTCCCAACGAGGGATTGAAATCGGAATGTAACTTTGATGACTTTGATAAAGGAGACTTTACATGACTCGATTCACTTTCAGGTGATATCTTTTGTTTCTTTATTTTTCTAATAAATGCTTTTTCAGGATGTTTGTTACGTGTTGCATCGTGAATAGATGAAGAAGTAGATGAAGAAGAGAGTTTAGAAGGTGAGGAGGAGGGTGATACTGGTGTATTTGTTGGCGTGAGTGGTGTAGTAGGTGCAGTTGGTGAAGAAGGCTGGGGTACAGCGGGTGCAGTTTGCATCCAAGCATACTTCTTTTGTGATAAGTTCTTTAGAAAACTATTTGAGTGAGAATTGTCAGCCATTTAGAAAGAGATAAGCACACACAGAGTGAGACAAATAAAAGCAAAATAACAATATGTGAACGCTTTGTGTGTGTTTATTTTTCCAAATTTTTTTTTTTAGTGGGTTCTTTTTTGGCAGTCCAAAAAGGGGACAAAAAGCAGCAGAGTTAAATATGGAATAGGCCTGTTTTTAGACAATTTTGTGACTGAATTTCAATTGTCTTGAAGGTTAAAATTCCAAGGCATTTTACCTATTATATAAAAACTTGAGTTTTTCTTTCGCTCTTCTTTCCCTTTTTTTCCTTTTTTCTTTTTCGTTTTATTACTGTTGTTACATATTTTCTCATATTGTTCTATTTTATATATCTTTTAATTTGATATTTCTCGTTATATATCCATACACTCTTTTTAGTTTTTTTTTTGTTTTATATATTAAACTATTGTTATTATTACTATCTTCATTGAATAAGCATAAATACATAAGATGGAAACGGAAGTAAACTATATCTCCATTTACGATAGTACGGCATCAGCAAAGTTGGTTTATGTGTCAGAAAGTGTTTACGATGTACTCGGCTTTACACCAGAAGAAATTATCGGCTTGGGCGGCTATGAGCTTACACATCCCAATGAGAGAGCAGCTCTATCGGTTCTCCACACTTCCAATTTAACAAACGAGCCGATGTCGTCCCTTTGTACCTACAAAAGTCGACATAAAGATGGACATTACGTTACATGTGATATTATTGTACATGCCTGCTGTGATGTCCTGATATGTACTAATTTTGCACGATTGTCCGGTGACTCTGTCAAAGCGTCGATGAGAACGGTTTCTGCTGATGAATCTTATGTGATTGGTGATGATGGATCTGTGCAAGTCTCCGGTGCTTGGAGAGATAGAGAAGAGAGAATAAGAATGCTACTTTCGAACCCTTTTGAAAGAAAACTTCATCCTTTGGAAAGCGAACCTCGATTTTGTCTTATACTGAATAGATACACAGAGGCGACAACGATTGTTTTTGCATCCAGATACTGCTACGATTTGGTGGGCTCAACTCAAACACAATTAATAGGATCTTCACTTTTTGATTTCGTTGAAGAGAAGGACCATATTTCCGTTTCAACACAATTGGATTTGGCGAAGGCACATAGTATCGTTGTACGTTTTAGATTCAGATGGCTTCGAGGCTTGAAGGAAATACCAGTGGAGACCTGCGTAAGTGGTACATATGATGGCCTTGTTATGGTTGTACGTTTAGCTACGACAAGTCTTATGTTTATACCTCCTTCTGCTACTGCTACTTCTGATCATGATGTTGATGAATAAAAGAAAGGCTTCTTTTTATATATATCTCCTCCGCTCACGCACTCACTCCTCCCTTTTTTTTCTTCTTTTAATATCCAATATAATTTACTTTATATATACCCCCTTGGCACGTAGTTATATGCAAAGTATATACCTATAAACCAAAAGAACCTATTGTATTATAGACCCTTTTTTTCATTATCGAAGCAAAAAAAGAAAACATGTATACACAATAACTAGTTTGCAAACCCCTTCATCAGTTAACAATCCTGCTTTACTAAAGTAATTCCTTTCTGATTATTACATATAAACTGGTTAATATAAACGCTTAAATCCATAAAACCTGCTTTTCTGTTTGATACTATCACTTTCATTTATGTTTCTATTTATTTTATTAAATAATAACGTACGAGATTATTAAAAGAGATATTCTTGAAGATCAAATAAATCCCATTTCTTATAGAAAAGAAAAGAAAAGCTAAATATAAAACATGGCCAAACAAATAAGAAATAAAAACTCATATCCTGCTTAGTATAATGTATCCAATATTACTACTACTGCTACTACAACTATTCTCGCTTTATCTCTCCTTTATTTTCATAACAGCAAAATCATCCACTTTTTTTCCCCACTTCTTTTGGTGAGTTTCAAGATAGAATTTTTCATCGCGGGGTTATATTCATTATTTTCGACCACTATTTCCATGTAAGCACAAATTTTCTTACAAATCACTCATGATAAAATAAAAGAAAGCGAATTATTGATCAAACTTATTTATTACTACTCAACAAGAATCATTCAGTAATCTATTATTATATGTTCCATGTGATAGGAAAATTACAGGATAGAAGACTACCATACGTACGTACTAGAAAGTAATAAAAAAGAGAGATGATGTGTCATTATCCTATTTATACTATTTATTAGTTACTTTTTTTTTTCCCCCCGGATGTAACATTAAAAAAATAGAATCCATTAATCTGATTCCTTTAAATATATAAATGAAACTTTGTTACTTTAAGAAAAAATGACGTCTTTGATCTCTCTTATTACCCAAATGAACTTTTGTGTTCAACTCTTTTTTTTTAAAAAAAAAAATAGTAAAAAAGGAAGAAAGAAAAGTAAAAAAAAAAAGAAGGAGAGAAAAGCGACACATATGTTTATAAAATAAAAATGGCACTAAATTAATATAAGTAATCCAATATCTAGATTACTTTTGTCAAACGTCTCCAGGAATTTGGTAACATTACTACTGCTTTATTATCTTCATTATAGCCACTTGTATATATTGTTTAAGTTATAAAATTAAAGTTTCACTTATGAGAGCATTTTTCATTTAGTAGACGACTGGTACTTTAGGTAAATCTGCTTAGTATCCACACAAATGATTAGAAAGGAGTTAGAAGGATAAAGAACATGCACGAAATAAACATAGTATTATGTATCATCATGTTTACTTTATTCGTCGGTTCTCTTATTTCCTTTCATCTTTTATATAAAAAGCATGATTGAATTGGCTTTACTTTTTATAAAAAAAAAAAAAAAAAAAAAAAAAAAAAAAGCTTTAAAATGTAAGGTGCGATCGCGTTTCACCTACTCGGGTCCCTTAAGAAGCGTTCTTTTAAAAGGCAGAATGGTTACCTATTTGTAAGATGCTTTCATCTATTTTTGAAAGCTTTTTATTTTCAATTATCTTTCAAATAATGGTGATATATAGACTATATCATTAAACATAAAAGGGTGCATGAGAATATGATTAAAAAAGAGTTGTTGGAATCATGATTCGTACAAGATAAAA
>MU622259.1:141094-163002 GCA_025399235.1 Backusella circina FSU 941
GTATGTGAATCTTGTACCAAAATATCGTCTTTATATAGTCTGTCTGAAATCTCTTGAACTTCAACTTTTTACCTATGAACAAAGATGACTTAGGAAATGGTTTTTTGTGCAAAAAAAAACGATAGCTACTATATTGTGTCAGTGTATGACAATTAAGATACTTATAGAGATAGGTAGGCTATGCCTACCATAAAAGTCATGGTTACAAATACATGTATTTTGATAGCATGGTGATTGACTTCGGAAATAATTAGTTAGTTATGTACGGAATGCACTAACAAGCATGTCTACTATCATTTTGAGGAAAATCTTAATGAGAACTCGAATATACTATTAATTTTTCATGCGTCGTTGTCTATCAAAAATAAGCGTTTTGGTTCTTGTTTTTCATCTTGACAGATCATTAAAGGAAATTTTTTATAAAGCACAAGAAGCAGGATAGAGATTTGATGTGTTTGAGTATAAAAGTCGTGAGCGTGTATATGATTAAATGAGTGAAAAGGAAAGGATATGGAGAAGTTCGCTGAGTAATGTAAATCTTTTACTGACCGCGATAGAAGTCAGGAGACGAATAACATATCATAGTTTACACTATTGATGGGCCGTGTTATCTCATACCCACCGAGATCTTATTATACTCAACTTTATATTAAAACCCAAGCTCTTTAGTAAAGTTATGGGTAGTAAAAATTATTTTGACCTTATTTAAAAATTCTTGTTTTGTTTTCCTTCCTAATATTCGTTCCAATGATATCTTCAGCTACATCTTCAACTACTTACCTTACACTCTCACAAGGGAAAATGAAGTGTGGAGAGAGAGAGAAAAAAAAAAGAAAAAAAAAAAAAAAAAAATGAATAAGNTAAAGAACAGGTAAAGTATAAAAAAAAAAGAAAAAAAAAAAAACAGTCAACTTTTTGATTTTCGGTAAGGAAAGTATTACTCAGCGTTTATTTCGATAGCTATAATATATATATATATTTGTATAAATTAGAGTTTATCTTCTTTTTGAATGTGAGAAATATTGTCTGGAACAAGTATCTAAAATCTAACAACATGTATCACACAAATAAGAGAAAAAAAAAATACTTTTGCCTCTATAGTTTGGTTACGGCAAAAAAAAATTAATCATAAAGTGTTTATGACAGTATAAAAAGGAAACCAGCGACTATCCTACCAAATTATTAGTTTTTTGCCCTGACTGAAAAACTTTTTCTACAAAAAAAAGAAACAAAAAGAAAAAGAAAAAAAAAAAAAAAAAAAAAAAAAAAAAAAAAAAAAAAAAAAAAAAAACGATCGTCGACAAACACAATAACGTTGAAGATACTTTATTGTCATGTGTGGTGCTACTCATAATAAAGAAAAGTCTATAAGTTATATCTGTATCAATGGAAGATGATCATATCAAAAACTACCCCTATTATGCTCATTGAAATAAAAAAAATACAATTTTTTTTTTTTTTTTTTTTTTTTTTTTTTTTTTTTTTTTTTTTTTTTTTTTTTTTTTTTTTTTTTTTTTTTGCGCTTTTTGATGTTGTCATTTTTAATTTGTTAGCAACCAAAAATCTATACTAGTCGTTCCATAACAAGAAGAAAATATATAGCCAAACATAGTTATTATATACAAATCTAAGCTTCTATAACTTGAATATAATAAACATCATATGGACATTTGCTTTCCCAGTTAGCCTAACAACATGTCGATAATAATAACTCTAACTTATAACACATCTTTGACAAATATCTCAACAGCACACGATACTGATAACCTAACTTTCGGAAAAAAAAAAAAAAAAAATCTCAACAGCACACGATACTGATAACCTATAAATATTTCATCTATTATACATATACATATACATATATTAATAAAACTAATAGTGTTTCTGGACAAAATAAACTTAATATTGTCCAAAAAATTATAGGAAATAAGTTTAAATACTGAAATATTTGAAAAAAAAAGGAAACTCTTTCTTTCAAATTAATATAAAGTTATATAGCTATATGAAATTGCTTGACCCGAAACGAAACTTTAGCTATCTGAGTATTACGAACCGACAAAAAAAATAAATAAATCCTATTGACACCACGATAAATAATGAACTAATGTAATAATCATTAATATGTTTTCATGAGGATAATTTGGTAAAAGATTTTTCTTTTTTGAACGGCGATGTTATCTCTAATGCTACATGCGGAAAATTTCAATGGAAAATATTATCAAGTTAAGATTTATATGCAAAATATATTATATTCTCTCTACACAACAAACGAATAAAAAAAAAAAAAAGAAAGAGAAAAAATAAAAAATAAAAAATAAAAAGAAAAAGAAAAAGAAAAATAGAAGATAATGATAAAAAAGCGTTTTTTTTTTCTTTTTACAAAAAAAAAAAGTAAAGATTATTTTTTGATCTAATACAACAAATCTGTGCTTTTTGTTTGTTTATTAAGCTCTCATTACCATATTAGGAAAATCCCGCCCATCTCTTGGTTCTCCAATAACGCTAGTCCCGATTACCACAAACATAGTAAATATGTAGATTGGCAACAGCGTAACTCTCTTTTCAAAAATCCAGTGCTTAATAATAAGAGGCATAAAGCAAATAGGTTAAAAACCAGGAATTAATATTTACAATACGAGTATGATACCAAACAAAATCAGATCTATTGATTACGTTACTTTTTAGCATGTTAATTTTTTAAGTCTCAAAATTAACATTGGCAGGAAATTTGTTACCATTGTCATTGATCTGAAATATTGAATGCAAATAAATAATACACTTTAGTTTGAGTAAAAGAAATATTGATTTAAACCTTCCATATATTGATTTCCGATTCCATAAACAGATTTTATACTACAAATTGGACCATGTCTAGAATATTGGCAAGTTCGAACCATACCTTAAGTATTTACAAGCCCATTTAGAAATCACTATCCTTAGCTCTTTTTTGCTGTTACTATTAGAATTCATGTGATTACATTATTTTTCTTGGCTTATTAGTATAAACAAAGGCTTGTACTGGTTCTTTTCCTATATTCTTTATCCTTATTCATCAAATAGAACGATACACAAAGTTCGGAATAACTTAGTTCTGCAACTTGTTACATCTTTCTTAAATAAGGTTCTTGTTTTGCTTTTATTTTGTTTATTTTTTTTAAAAGGATAAAGGTATGGTGTTGTGAAAGATGAATAATACAAAAAGTAGCATAATTAAAGAATTTTCTAGGTGTTTCCATGGCATCGTTATATATGTTAAGAGCAAGCTCTTTTTTTTTTGTCCTATTGTGAGCTACTCCAGAAAGATCTAGACTAATTACAAGGTTTTTTAATCTAGAAAGAATTACCAAAGATGTTACTTCCCGAGAAGAAATATCAAAGCAAAAAAGAAGAAATGATTGGTTTCTATTCGTGTCACAGAAGCATAAATATACAACCAACTGGCCGGTTCGATCCTTTGATTGGGAGGAACCTGTCTTTTGGTGAAAGCTAAAAAACCACTTTATTAAAAAAAACACAGCGTTCTATATTACACAAAACCATGAATAGTATCCCATTTTTGCAATTTGAAGAATAGAACAAAAAAGAAAAAAAAAGAAGCCAAGAGAATAGCACCTTTTCTTCTTCATGCATTTACACCTCCTTTTATCTTTTTGCTTTTTTTTTTTCACTCGTGGTTCTAACAGACGAATAAATTGAAAGTCAAAATAAAATAAAGAGAACGATCGATCGATACACCATTATTAACACACCATAACTTTTTCTTTAAAGAATCGTTGTTACACTAACGTAATTTAAAAAGGAAATTGATATATCCAACATTATGAGTATAGTAAGCAACTTGGCTACATTTTTTTTTTATATTAATAAAACCTTTGATTTTTTATTTTCAACAATGTATAAAGTATACTTTATTTTAAACTGCTGATCGACTTTTATTGGTCAAATGTAATGTCTAAACACGGGTATTTTTATTCCAGAAAAATATATCTGATTTATTTTTCTCTCAGTGAAACAATCAAAAAGGCGGTTTCCATACAATGTCTATTTGATTAGTAGATGTTACTTTTGTTTCTTTATTGAAATAAAAAGAAAGGTTTTTACATAGTCAACATTTGCATTCATACATTTTTGGTTTAATTTAATGCACTAGACTCGACCGTTGGAGATCATCTTGAAAGCAAGTTTTAATATCTCTTCAGAGTGGTTTGAAGTTCAAGGTCATCCCCTGATACTTGTCCATTCATAAATGAAAAAGAAAATAAGATCCTGATGTACCTCCGAGATCTTCCAATAGCAAACTCATACCTGGGTATAATATTCGTGTTTTTGTTCATACCTCCAAAGAAAAGTGGCAACATGCTTTGCGAAAAAGCAAGCTCTCAATTAAAGATAAATACCTCTCAAACAAAACTCCACATAAATGATGCTATATGGCACGTTGAGAAAATAAAAACTCCGTATTGTCATTTTTTAATTATTAATCGTCAATCAAAGATTATTTTATGATTTATTTACTGCAAATAATCATGTCTTTTCATATTATACTAATGATGCATGCTAATAAAGCGGACTACATATTACGAAAATTCAGAGTGCATACATATTTAAAGTATTGCTCGATATTGTCATTAACAGATTAGATTTAACTTATTTGTAGCATCCGTTATTAGAAATTTACACTTTGTTTTACTCTATTTTTCAAAAAAAATAATGTGGATGAGGCTTCTTGAAGTGAACTAAGCATATGTCTGGCGATCATATCAATTACGCATCATTTTACTCAAAATTAGATTAATAAATAAAAAACACTTTCGACAGTAACTTTGGTAGAATCAAAATGCTCTGTTATGAAAACTCTCCGAAAAAGACTTTTAGTACATGATTGCGCAGGAAGGGTTCCGTGTAAAGTTATTCATTTTCCATAAATGTACAAAGTATATCGTATGTTTCTCTTGAAAGTATCCTAAAAAGGGGGGTTTTTTATTCAACATTGACTGCGCACAATAAAAAATTGTTTGATCTTCCAAAAACAGAAAAGAGAGTCGTAATGAACTTCCCTAATGTATAATCTCAGCTCACATACGTCAAATGAAGGCTGGAAGAGGAAAGTGGATTGCATACTTTTACGTGGTTTTTATTTCTAGATGCCAGATATATAAAAGGGGTCGAATTTTTTTTTTATTGGTATCTTATTATAATTATTTTGGCTTATTAGAAAACCACAGATTTTAAAAAATGCAGTATGTTCGTTTTGGAAACACAGGATTAAAGGTATATATTTATATATCTTCTTCATGTATTTAAAATAACCAGCTCATTGATTCATTCCTACTCCTCCTTTATTTAGGTTTCTCGCCTTTGCTTAGGTTGTATGGGTTTTGGATCTACTCAGTGGCAGCCATGGTTTTTACAAGAAGAAGAGAGTATCAAAATCATAAAAGAAGCTTACAATGCGGGCGTCAACTTTTTTGATACCGCCGACACCTACTCCAACGGTCAAAGTGAAATTATATTGGGAAAGGCATTAAAAGAACTCAACGCTCCTCGTAGCCGCATTGTTGTAGCAACCAAGGTATATTTCCCTGTCTTTGATTATGAGGAAGGACCAGCGGGAGTGGCTACTATTCAGTCCAATGAAAGAATGGTGAATAGATGGGGTAATTCAAGGAAACATTTATTGGATGCAGTTGATGCTTCACTTGAAAGATTGGGTCTTGATTATATTGATATCTATCAAATCCATCGTATTAACAATGTAAGTTTCTATCTTTTTTTTGACGAATAAAAGGACTTTATATAAACATATATATAAAATTTATACGTATATTTAGGGAACAACTTTTGAAGAATTGATGGAGGCCATGAACGATATAGTACGTTCTGGAAAAGCAAGGTATATTGGCGCATCGTCTATGCCTGCCTGGCAGTTCCAAAAATTGAACAACATTGCTGAGAAAAGAGGATGGAGTAAACTCATTAGTATGCAAAACTGTTACAATCTCCTTTATAGAGAGGAAGAGCGTGAAATGATCCCTTACTGCCTCGATGCTGGTATTGCTGGAATGACATGGAGCCCCTTAGCAATGGGTAAACTTACCGGCAGGAATAGAAATACCACTCGAACATCTAGTATGGTTTCGTTTGATAATGTCTTTTCCCGTGCAAGAAATGAAGGTGATGAGATCATTATTGATCGTGTGATTGAGGTTGGTGAAAAGAGAGGCGTTTCTGCTGCTCAGGTGGCGCTTGCGTGGGTCTTGTCCAAGAAATACGTATCGTCATCCGTCATTGGGTGTAGTAAGATTGAAAACTTTCAAGATCTGATGGGAGCCTTGACACTTGAATTAACCGAGGAGGAGAAACAGTATCTGGAAGAACCATATCTACCTAAAGAACTTCTATACAACAGTTCACCGAAGCAATAGGTACAGAGCTAGTATACACAGCTGGTCAATTACATGATTCGATTGAAAATAAAATCGTATTTTAGGTAATTCTAAATCTCAACATCCCCAATCATATTTTTTATTCAAGAATGATAATCATAAATAAACATAAATAGTCAATGCTTATAATACAGAAATAAACAACAATAATAAAATGGTATAAATATATTGGATAATGAAGCGCTATATCAATATAGGTTTTGCTAAGTAAATATCATTAAAAAAAATGATTGGTTAGGTTTTTTTAACGTTATAAAGATATCCACCTACCAAAATATTCAGTGGCATACGTGCACGAGCACACTGGTGCACTACTAACTATAAAACCATGTAATTTTCAGGTGACCAGTGGTCAATAAAAATATGATAAAATGGCGTGTTCAATGACTTATGCATTACTGTATTTTTTTTTTGTTTTTTTATACCATGTCAAAATTGGACAATAGAAATATGATAAAATGACATGCTCAATCATTGCTGCATTTTGTGTTGTTAAGAAAGAAAAGAAAAGATAATAAAGATATCCATTCAATGTGTTTTATCTTTCATTTGGCCAAACTGATTGTAAATAGCGTACAAAAAAGGTGAATATAATGCTTTGTTAAACTCATAAACCAAAATAGTATGCTATATTAAGATAACTCATCTTGCTAATAGACACTAACGATCTGAAAAGTAATTGTGCTTTTCTATTGGGGCTTTCCCTTTCCACATTGCCTACCTCCTCTGTCATTACTCTTTTCCCTTTATAATTATTCGATCTGCTCTACCCTCAAAGAGAAGAACAGCTGTATCTTGTATAATAATGCGTCTACAGCGAAGAAGAAGATTTAGAAATCCCATTTTTGCTATATCTTGTTCACTGGATGTTTTCTTTGTAGTTTTTTCAGTGCTTAATTGATTTTGGCCATTTTCTTGAATAAATTGGACTTTCATGCACAAATCATTGATTCTACGCTCAGTGTCGTCATTTTCATTCTCTTTATCATCCTTGTCATCATCTGGCTTCTCCATTTCTCTTATCACATTCTTTTTCTAGATATTATTATCTTGACCATAGTGATTTTCAAGGTGGGTGAGATACTCCTTCCATCTGCTGCCTTGCTTAATAACATCTGTTGCCAATCCAAGATTTTGAGCCTCCAGAAATCCTATGGCTATGTTTTTACGGATCATGATTGGCCGAAAAAAAAATAATATTACCAAAAAAGAAAATCAACGGCACTGTTAAACCGTCGCATATAAAATAATGTTCTTTTTCTTTTCTACTTAAGCACTCTACCTTTTCTGCCTCCTTTTCGCTTTTTTTACTGTTATTGTATTTCGATCTATTATTATAATCAACTTCAATTTTAAAAAAAAGAATACACAACATATACAAGATAAAAAAAAGAAGTAGTAGTCAAAAGTAGTTTGCCGTAATGAGTTCTGAAAGCAATCGGGCACAAATGTTGAAACAACTTGTCGATGGCGTCCAAGTTTCCAAAGAAATAATCACAACGGCCATGTTAATGTATAAGCCTGAAGGAATTGTACCAAAAATCGAAGCGAACTATAAAAAACTCAATGGTATTTTATTATTATACTACAAAGGTTAGCTTATATATAGAAAGTAGATGACTGACAAACTATTAAATTAGATCTTTTTAAAAACCATCTTGACGATAATGGCTTCTTGAATATGACAAATACTGCTGCACAAATCGAGGCATTTAAGCCACATATCTTTACCATGGTGTACATCATCAACATTGCTCTTGCAACTTTTAAACTTTTTTCAGCAACTCAGTTGGATGGCGTGCTGAAGTCACTCTTCACTGCAATCGTACCAGTCAACACTGATATTCAGCAACATATTGTTATGGCCTATTCAGAGCTCTTACACAGAGAAGCAATTAACAAAAAAGCAGATTGCCTTAACCTCTCATCGCTTATTAGATCAATCAGGTCTACACGACCCAATCACATTGCAGTGTACGATCCACAGTTAGACAGATGCGAAGAAGAGTGTATAGTTAACCTTGAGAATGGAATGTCCCCAATGAGCCAAGGCGATTTTATTATGCTTTGGGAACGTGCTTTTAACTCCATGGTACGACAGTCGAGGGAAATTCGCAATATGCTTTTGGCTGTGCCAAAAGAAATAGTGGAAGCGTCATTATCTACTAAGTTTAATGTCAAGTCTGGTAATGCTAAATTAAACAACAATAATCAACATGCGATGATGAGTGAAGAAGAGGAAGACCAAAGTGAAATTGTGGGAAGCGCACAAGAATATATCGAGAGTGGTAAAGATGCGATGATTGTTCAGGAGGAAGACCAAGACGATGGTGATGATGATGTTTTTACTCATGCAAACGAAGAGCTGATTGATATGGAAGCTGAACAAATCGAAGAAGAGAGTGATGATAACAGTGCAAACACAGAAACAGAAATGTTGGTACTCCAGGATGAACAAAATGCAAATAATGACAATGGTGGCAAAGATAAAGATGACGAAGATGATTCTAGCAATATTGCAAGTGAACAGTTGACAAATGCAGAAATTAAACAAATGAAGGATGCTGCAAATATATCAGCAGAGGAGAAACTTGATAATAACAGTGCTGATTATAAAAATGAAGCGGGAGTTGCTCCAGGTGAGCAAAATGATAATATAGATGAAGACGATGATTCCGATGATATATTCTTTGATGCCAGAGAATCCTTGGATGATCCAGAAGAACAAGACGAGAATATCACTGATTATATACCGACAGAGACTCAAATACCCTCCACAGAGCAATCACTATCCTATCCCAGCGACACGCTAATACCACCTACTGTAGCATCCATGAAGAGGAATTCCGAGGATTCTATAGAAGTTGATGAAGAGAATGCTCTTTCACCAAAGAAAAGAAAAGTGGATGTCTCTATTAATAAAGAAGACGATATACCTTCACAAGAAAACAATGTCCCTGTTGCTCAAGCAGAATATATACCCACTCCTAATACACAACAATCATATATCTCATCATTGGTTAAGGGGAGTATTGATGATACAGCAGAGTCGGATGAAAATCAAAATCAGACACCACCACCACCATCACACTCATCTTCATCCACTATTTCCCAATCAAGTTACCCCAAAACCGTCGAGGAGTTCATGGCATCCAACGTCTCCAATCCATACATTTGCAAAAAGTCAAGGTTTCGAACGTAAGTCTTTTTTTATTTTTTTTTTGAATGATAAACCAAGAAGTATTGTACTAAAGTACCTGATTTATTTCTAGCTCTCTGCTTGATGCCGGCTCATATACAAGAAGACGAAGGGCAAAAGGACTTTAACTATTTATTTTTTTTACTTTTAACAACGATAATAATAATATTGTAACACCAATAAAGATGCTATATTGTGTGATATGTTTTATTTACACCAAGAACAATAGAAAAAAAAAAAACGTTTTTGAGAATGTCTATATTTTTTTTTGTGTAGAAAAGAGTGTGGTGTCTAAGATTTAAGCAAAAGCTTTTTCATTAGACTATGTTGGGCCCGAACGCAAGAGTATTGTCGCGACTCTATTGATTGGATATTAAAGATCCGAAAGAACCTTGAGGGCAAGCAAACAAAAGCTCTATCGGGTAAGACGTTAAGAATTTCATAGCGAATGTCTTGTTTTAATATGTGTTATTGTTTTTGCAAGGAACTTTATAAAATCATAGACATTGCTCTAGCCAATCACAACGTACAAAAACGAGAATCATTAAAAAAAATACAAATTTAAGGGAAAAAACAAACCAAATTTTCGTAAATATATATCTTCTAATGGGAAAAAAAAAAAGAAAAAGACGGTGTGTTTTATCGATGCTATACGCTTCTCTCTCTGTGATAATCATTTCATTGCTATTCAGAAAGAAAATAACGTATTTATCTTTTAACAACCAAAAGGTCCGAACTACCACAATTGTAGTCCGCCAAACACCCCAACAAAACCATGACCCCTTCCTTTGCATTTATTGATCACCCACGTTTAACATGTTTTTATCTATATTTTAGTTTATTGGAAGTATATAAAGGTAGGGATGGGAGGTTTGTTTTTTAAGGAAAGGGAAAAACAAAAAAAACTATAGTACACACTTTTCTTTTAATTTTATATATGTATAAGTGAAAGGGTTACAAACAAACCCAAACCAAAAAAAAAATCTATATATTTTTTCTTTTCATTTTACTGAGCATCAGCGACAACACCAACAGCAGCAGCACGAAGAGTACGACCCTTAAGGGTATAACCCATCTTTTGAACAACAAAGACGGTACCAGGTTCTTTATCAGCCATAGGAGCCTGGAAGAGAGCCTGATGACGGTTGTGGTCAAAAGCCTCGCCTTCAGGGTTAAAGCGTTCAACACCATGACGATTCAAGGCCTTGATCAATTCGCTCTCTGTCATGGAAACACCGGTATATAAATTTGTCAACTGATCAATCACCTTCTCTATGCTCTTTTCGTTACTTGCACTCTCCTTTTCACGGAACTCGTTAGGTACGGCGGTTAAGGCCATGTTTAAGATATCAACGGTGTCTAATAGATCCTTGGCAAATTTTTGGATTGCAAATTCTTTGGTGGTTTCCAACTCTTTGCGGCTGCGTTCACGAAGGTTTTCTTGATCGGCTAAACAGCGAAGATATGCATCCTATAATATTTTTTTAAAAAAGCACTAATAAGACTTTTTTTTCTCTTGCTATGGAAAGCATTCCTCTCCCTTTCCCTCCCAAAATATACTTTACCTTGAGCTCAGCAATCTTTTTATCCTTTTCAGCCAAAAGCTTCTTTGTCTCTTCAGTCAATTCAACCTCTACCTTGGGTTCTTCCTTGCTTTCACCTGCCTTTTCCTCTTTACCATTATTCTCGGTGGTATAGTGCATAATAGAGGGAGCAAATCTTGTTTGACGCTTGACTGATAATACAGCAGCATTACGGATAACGGAAAGTGACATCATCTTTAGTTTTTATTTAAATGACAAAAAAGAAAGTAAAAGAGAAAAGGATAAACAGGGTTCCTTGGATGTCTAATTCTTAAAGTATTTTTTTTCTGAAAAGAGCTCAAAAGTGACTTTGCTTGATAAATTTGAATCACCGGTCCTGATGGATGGAAAACACCAGAAAAGTGAAATAGAACCCCAGTCGTGTTTTTTTTTTAATAGCAAAAACATATTACTAAGCCGTAAAGTCAAAGACAAAAAAAAAAGTTTTTCATATATATATATATATTTCATAAATAACAATTGTATTTGATAATAGTAAAATATTTATTTAATAATAAAATAGCAAAAAAAAAAACACTTGGTTGAAAACCAGTTTACTTCAAATGAGAAAAACCTGTAATAATGAAAGAATGATAATTAGTAAAACTATACAGATTATATACATAAAGTAGAGTATAAGAGGGTCTTTTGAAAGCTCAGTGTAACTATGACTATATAAACACTAACAGTACATCCGGTCAACCAAAACGGTCGACCTGAAATAAGATGCTATAGGAAAGTTTGGAGAATTATCATCACCACTTTCAAAAGAAGACAAAACCTCTTTACTCTACATACGGCACATTTATGAATTTATAGCAATACTTACGGTTTTAATCAAATGATGAGAGATTAATAATAGCAATAATAGTAGTGAAAAAAAAAAAAAATGGAGAGAATAACAAGAAAGAGAGAAAGAAAGAGGGAAGAAGTTTGTTTGTTATTCTTATATAATGGCATACTATAAGGGAATATAAATTTTTTTTCATGATCAAAATGAAGTCACAATAATTTTTTTTTCTAATCAAGTTTCAAACTAAGCTCTTGATCAATCTGTGTTAATCTAGATTTCAAACCATCCACTTCACTTAATTTGGATTTAAGAGTAGCAAGCTCTTTCTCTACCGATTGTAATTGTTCACGTGTACCTATGGTCTCCCATTCCCATTCACCGTTATTGCCTGTTAAACGTAATAAGAAACGATGGTACTTGAATAACGCAGGTCGGTGAGAGATGGTCATAAGTGCTATTATAGAGAATTAGTGGGTTGTGCAATACAACAAAAGTCAATGCAAAAGCACTTACTAATGCCCATATCCTTTGCATGAGAATACATCAAACCTTCTACATCAGTAGAAACTGCACTGGTACATTCATCCAATACTGCAAATTTAGGATGATGATAGAATAGGCGGGCCATACCAATCTAATATCGATAAATTAGAATGATTAATAAAAAGAAAGGGTTTTTTTCAAGTCTCAACATGCCGATACTTTACTCTTTGTTTTTCACCACCTGAAAATACATCCTTCCACTCCTTCTTGGTGTCCCAACCACCTTCTCTGTCAGGAATATATTCCAAATGGACAATTTTTAAAATTTCCATTAATTCTTCTTCGGTGCGACCGACCTTGATCATATCTTCGTGTGTATGAGGATAGATAACCCTATTGTAATATTTATACTACTATTAATATCAAGAGCTATTGTTTGTTTGTTTTTTCATTTATCACTTACTGATCTCTCAAGGTACCAAGACTTAAATAAGGACGTTGAGGAATATAAAAAATATCTTTATCTGAAGGTCTTGACAGGTTACCCTCTACATACATATATGTTAAAAAAGTTAGAAAGAAAACCGATACAAATTAAACCATCTCTTTTCTCTTACCAAAAACAGGCCATAAAGAGGCAATAACTCTAGCAACTGCCGTCTTTCCAACACCATTTGGACCCGTCACCAATAAATGCTCACCAGGACGAATATTCACATTGAGATTATTCACAAGCACCTCACCAGCACGTTCGACACCAGGGGCAGGTGTGACAATGGGTACATTCTCAAATTCAATACCATTGACACCATAAACAATCTTACCCTTGATGTTTGTCAATGAATACTGCACTTCTCTATCCTTGGGTCCATCATACTCGCTACTATGTAGCGCATGAAGTACAGAAAGTAAATTATAGACACGTGAAGTGTAACCGGCCAATTCGGCCAATTCCTTGTAAGAGTACATCATTCTTCCACCAGCATCGGCAAGCGACATCATCAAACGTTTATTTGTAATAAATCCCTTTGTGCGAGAACCCACCTTAGCATTTTCATCCTCGTTGGTTTGCTCAATGGCGTTTCCAACAAGTTGTGGTGTAAAGACAGGTATGGCACACATGATGAGACCAAAGGCGCCCCAGGCATATTTTATTAAAAAGTCTTCAAACATATTGTAACTGATACGAATCTTGTAGATGGAGTTGATGTGCTTGATGAGCTTCATATAGGTCTTGTTTAGAATGGAGTGCTCGAGTTCGGAACCATTGTAAAATGCAATTTCTTCAGCGTTGGTAATAAGACGAGTATGAGCAGCACGGAAATCACCCTTTTTTTTTTTTTTAAATAAAATAAGTGTCTTTGTTTTTTTTTTTGTGTATATATCAATCAAGTTTTCACCTCTAATTTTGCTTCAATAGCAGCCAATTTACCAAATGAGGGTGTGACAGCACGCAACAATCTAGCAGTAACAAAGTAATTCACAGTCAAACCAAGCATACCAACAAGACCAATACTCTTCGTTAATTGATAATTGAAGATGATCGTATCTAGAATAGGTTTGGCAAGATTGGAATAGAGAGAGGAAAGCGTATCACAGAATTTGGCAATATCAGTGGTAATAAATCTAATGTGTTGTCATGGTAACGAGAAATTAATATGATATATTAAGCAAGATGATACGTAATAACACTTTACTGATCAGCTCCTTGTATGCGATTATCTAAATTAATAACCTTATAAAAGGTTTTTTGATTATCAAGGTATATATTGTGGACATATGTTGTTAAGCGGGTTCTAAAACCAATAGATAGTTTAGATTGGAGGTATCGGATCTATTATTATTATAAGTATAATGATAATATAAAACATCTTCATTTATATTACCATGCTGTTTGTATATGTTGCAGGTATGGCTATTAAGAACCAATAGCCCAAGCCTTGTAAAAACTGTTTACCATTACCATTAACCTAGATAATTATAATAATATGAATATGAATAAAAATACGTTGATTATATATAATATCAATATCCTCTTACAAGGTCTCTAACAATTCTACCGTCTAGTCTAGCAACAACAACACTCAAATACGTTCTTGCAATAAGAAAGAGAGAATGCAGTACTAGCAAAGCAGCCTCTTTTGTCTTCCAGCTTGGAAACAAGATTGTTGCAATCGAGTGCAATTGACGACGGAATTCCTTATTCACACCCACTTTTTGGCTGAAGTCAATAATAGGAAATAAGTCTGTCTCCGCTGCTGTCTCTTGTTTTTTATCATGCTTCTTTTGCTGTTTGGTATAAAGTAAAACAATACAAGCAGTGAAAAGACTTGTTGTTAAAGTCTTATTATTTCGTAGCCAACTAAACGTATCTACTGGTTTAGAAAGTGTTTGCATTTCTATTATAAATAAATAAATAAAAAAACAAAAAGAGAGAGAAATAAAAAAAAAAAAAGAAACGGCTGTGACATTTATTTATTGCTTTTGTGTGTGTGTACAATGTATAAACGATATTTCACATGAAAAATGAAAAATTCAAAATTGCATGTGATTCAAAATAAGAGAGAGAGGGACGTCTCTCTAAACATCAGCGAACCCCTTTTTTTGGGCGGAGTATGCGTACATATAAAATCTATTTTTTTAGCTTCTTCCTCCAGCTGAACTCCATGCAGCATTCATAGCAGCGTTTTGAACGGTGCTTGAACGACCCATTTGTGAATACGCCTGGCTTTTGGCTTCATTAAAGGTATGACCAGCTGCTTTGTAATGGTCATGGGTCTTCTTGTAAAGATAAACGGCCAAGAAGCCCATTGATAGCCAGCAGATACTTGCCAAAAGGGTCAATACACCAGAGACCCAATAATGATCACTGAATAGGGTGACCAATAGGATTAATCCTGCACCACCACTATAAAAAGTGTCAATATGAAATTAGTGTTAAAAAAAAAAAAAAAAAAAAAAAAAAAAAGATAGCTTACGTTGAGGGAATACCCACTGCCTTGTAAAAGGTATATAGAATATGGAAACCATTAAAAACAAGATAAAACACTATATAATATTATATGTTAGAATTATAAGCTCATATACATCTTAACCATTTACCGTAATACAACGAAGTCTCCTTCATATAAGCATTATAAACAGGTCTGTACCATAAAAAGAAACTAGCAACAGTATGTGTAAACATTTCTGTAAGAGCAATTCCCATATCAGCAGGAGCACTCGTAACAGACTCTGGATGCGAAAACAACAAGCAAAGACAGGCAATAAAGTTAATCACCAATGTCACTTCAAACAAGAGCCATTCACGATACAACCACCACACCGTCTGTTGGTGTTGCACAGGTATTTCTGCATTAATATCGAGATAGAATAACGGAAAGCAGGGTGGGAAATTTTTGGCGTGAGGTCCTTGATGTTGATTGCGTCTTTCGAGGTCTCTTTCTCTGTCGGCTAGTTCACGCTCCTTTTGTAAGAGTGCTTGCTCTCTTGCATCCAGTTCAATGTTTGGTGACATTTGAGTCTTATTGGAGGTTCCAATGTTGTTGTTATTTAAATCCGTGGTGGAATTACTGAAGGGATCTCGATTATCTGAGACGTGATGGAAAGAGGTTGGATTGAAATCTTCTGAAAGTCGAATGTTTTCATGTCCAGAAGTGAATGCCTCTTCTTCTTCTTGACGACTGGAATTCAAGGCAGATGTGATGGAAGGGTCTTGGAAGGGATCTAAAGAGTCTTCAAAGGGACTTTTACTGGTCATATTTGTTTTGTAATTTAGGAAGAGGAAAGTAATAAAAAAAAAGGAGATACACTTTTTCCGCAATTTTGAGTTGGTCGCTGGTTAAAAAATAAAATTGTTCATTTAGAACTAAAATGTCACTGACTCAGAATTAAAATGTCGTTTGACATTAAATATAGTGTTGCTTGTCAAGTTAATCCCAGTAGAAAAAGTTTAGTGATTAAAAGCAATATTTCAGTTTAAGATAATAATATAAAAAGCTTGATTTAAAACTCTCTTCTTTTTATAACAAGTAATAATTTGACGTTTTGGATGGTCAGCAGATACATACAATTCACTTGGGTAAACATCCTCACAAACGCCACGGGTTCTAGACGTCATAATCTCTCCATTTCTAACTTTAACTATTGACTAAAAAATGATCAATAGGGTTAAGCTTTGGACTATGGAAGAGTATACATCTTTGTCTAAATATTGATATACAGCATCATTGATTGATAAAAAATGAGCATAATTCTTGTATAATCAAATGAATATATGACTCATTATGGAATGTGTTATTTTATTTGATAAAAAGAAGGAATTGTAAATAATAATAAAACCAATAATAATAAGGAAAATGACGATTTGATTGCTGCATGCAGCATGAATTGATTGTTTTATTAAAAGAAAGAATACATGACTCATTTTTTACTTTGCAGGATAAATAAGGGGGTGGTGAATCCTATTTTTTCTTCTCTTCTCTCTTTTTCTCAAACGTGAATAGCATACTTCTTTAGTCCTCGTCAAAGTGGTACCATGTATCACAAAATAGGGTAATATATCTATTGATAACGTATTCTGTACTAGTAATTATACTTACTTCTGTTACTATTCTATCAATAGTAAAATATCACTCTTTAAGTTCAGGTTCTTTTACTTGTGACAATAATGAAGACTGTTTTATTAAATAAAATTATATACCATAAATATGTTTAATGAATGTATATATTGCTTTAATATTATTCGATAATTGTTCATGGTATTCTCGTATTGGCTTTTAATCATTCTTTAACAAAGGTATTAATGCATGTCTTTTATCAATGATTGACTAATTAAAAGTAGCATAAGCTGATATCATTATTCAAATATATTATATAGTAAATATTAAGATACAATTTAGATTTCTTGATTCACACCGCTTGGCTTCTACACAAAAGGCACACTAAGATCTAATCATTTTAACAAGCTCCGATAATACCATCAAAACTATTAGTTGGAATAAACCAATGTAAGTCATTATTACCAGCGGTAAATCCTTAAGGGCATGATAGACATACCATTATGTTGCCATACACATTCATTCATATACATTGCAAATACCATGATTACTGTATCCAATGCTTTATTATTTAAATATAATAAATTTTTATTTCTTATTATTTTCATCACCAAGAAAACCTTTTTATTATAAATAGCACCGAATACTGTTTATTTCAAGAGGTCAATAAAACAAAATGCAATAGAATCGAAGAGAGAGCCATTGAGAAAAAAAAGCTTAAAATCTATTCTTCAGACTTTCAATTAATAATGACATGAAGCCTGTTTTTCTACTGTATGTAGAAACAAAGTCATTATAAGGTGTATTGTATATTATAGCCTTGTAGGGGTGATTCTTTACTGGTCAATTCATGACCACAGTGCTATATAGGATATAGTCTGAGGGATATTCTGTGAGACGAATTTTTTCCTTCTTCCGCCAGCTATAACCAATTAGAAATTTGAAATAGCGAATGATCCTTCTTGTGTCACGATGTTTTCTTACTAAATAAAAATTAACCAGATCAATCCTCTTCTTCCTCTTCTTCTTCTTTATTTACATTCTAAATATAAATAAATAATTTCATCATGTTGGATGAGCTGTTCATAAAGGGATCCAATATGCTGAATGGTAATATACCACCAGACCATCTAAAGCTTGCATTCTCCATTTTTGCAACATATCCTTCGGCCATAATATTTAAACACATCAAGTCAAGCCAAGCAAGACACTTGTTTTCAACAGCATACTCTGTCTTTATAATGGCTGGTATACTTCGTTTATACGATGGATTACTTCACGTTACAGCAACTTCAGTGCTTACCTTTCTTTTCATGAAACATTATAAAGGAAAGAATGGACCCTGGATTAATTTTATATTTGTTATGGCTAGCATGTCGCTGTGGTAAAGAGAGTGACTGGTAATATAAAACTTCATTCTAAAAATATGTAATTCATAGTCATATTCAAAGACAAATACAAGGATATGAGGGAGATACAACACTTGACTATTCTGGAGCGCTTATGATTGTCACCATCAAGCTCACATCTTTTGGTTTTAACATATCTGATGGTCATAGGATGACAAAAGAAGAAGAAAAGAAATTACTAACGCCGCATAACGAGCAAATGAAGATAGAGCTATATCCAACGTGGATTGAATATTTTGGTTGGATTTACTTTTTTGGTGGATTTCTTGCGGGACCAACATGCGAATACATGGACTATTATCGCTTTATACATGAGGGCACAAAGCGAGATACATTCCGTCCTGCTTTAAAGGTATTTTTAAAGAGCCTTGTGTTTATAGTTATCCTTGTGTCTTTTGGTACAACATTCAATTATTTTGCCGCCCTGAAACCAGAATGGAAGCTAGAGTATACATCGTTACTAAGCAGGATTATGTTTATTCAATTATCATCGATACTTACAAGATGCAAGTATTATTGTGTTTGGTCGCTTGCAGAGGGTGCTTGTATTCTTTCAGGTTTTGGTTTTAATGGTTATGATAAAGAGAAGGAGGAGAAGTGGGACAAGCTTACAAATGTAAACGTCTTGAACTGTGAATTTGCTCAATCGTATAAATCACTGGCTGAGAACTGGAATATTGGTGCAAACAACTGGTTAAGGCATTATGTTTATCTAAGATTAAAGAGCGGTTCTTCAGGTGCTACGCTGATAACTTATGTTGTATCTTCAATGTGGCATGGGTTTTTACCTGGATATTATAGTAAGTTTCGTGTGATATTAGCCTTATTATATATTTATTAATTATCATCAAAGTGTTTTTTATGTCTGTAGGTGCATTACAAATATTTGCTAGACAAGTTCGAAGAACCATTAGGCCCTTGATTATAAACACCAACTCGTCTGTAATCAAAACAGCTTACGATATAATAACATGCATAGTATCAATGGGAATAATCAACATGTTCACCCCATGTTTTGATTTACTTTATGTATCACGTGTACTATATGTATGGCAGCAAGTTTATTATTGTCATTTTATGGTCATTGGGCTTTCCTTTTTCATTTTTTATTGTTCAAAACCTTATTTATATTCTCTTCAAAAGAGATCATGATTCATTTCGCTTTATAATATAATAATATTAATAATAAATTGATATATATCCAAGGCTGGATTGAGTCCATTGTTTTTTCCTTTTTTTTTTTTTAAAAAAAAAAAAAAAAAAAAACCATTTCTGTTTACTATAAATGGTTACATTTTATTCTCGACAAGTGCCAAACTTTGGGGTTTAAGAGAATCAGTGACAAACAAAAGATCTACTTTTTGTGAATAAAGTAATGCGTTGAATTGTTAAAGAGTAGTTATTTTAAAATGTTTGGATTGAAGGAGCACATTTTATATATTCATAATATAAGATAATCATTTTAAAAGTGAGAATTGTAATTTTATTTGCTTTACATTAACGAATGCTTCTTTACAATGTTGTTTCTTGTTCAGTTTGATTATTAAAAAACAAAGGATGCTATAAACTTCAGTGAAATAGCAAACTATCTCCATTATCATTATTAATATACCAATAAAACCATTAATATATTTACGGTGATAGGGTTAAAGAAGAGAGAGAGAGAGAGAGAGAGAGAGACTTAAAACTCACATTTCAAACCATATTCTAGCTCTAACTTGATGACTTACTTCAAATAACTAGTTCATCTTAATTTGATAACGATAATGAGTCTTTTATTGATGAAGAAAAAGATGAAAAATAAAATGATAGAGTATGATTTTGCTTTTTTTTTGGGGGGGAATTTATGGGTTTTTTAGAGGTAACCACAGAGAGTGTAGTATTATTTCTTTAGTTTTTCGTAACATTCTTAGCAGTGCCGTGTTCCTTCAAATTGTTAATGGGTTCATTTGATTTGACAACTTCAGCTTCTGCAGCATCTTTCGATTGTGAAGAAACAATGGAGGTATCATTTTTTGTAGCGCCACTGGGACTGCCGTTATCAGAATCAATTGGGTCTCTGGCACTGATGTCAGCGCGAGTAGCATTACCATCAAAACTACATCCACTAGCATCACTGTAATCATCTTCATCACTGTAATCATCTTCATCAATATCACCAGAGTCATCTACACTAGTGTTACCAGAATCATCGGTACCAGAAACTCCAGCAGTACTATTACCAACAAAAGATTCTGTAATGTCAGCCTGTGTTGCCTCGCTTTTATCAGAAGCGCTTCCAAGAGTATCTTTTCCGATAGATTGTGGCATAGCAAGGGCACCTTCTTTCTTAACTGGAGTGTTTTCCAAAGCACCAGTTTGTGACATTTCAAGAGCACCTTCTTTCTTAACTGAAGTGTTTTCCAAAGTACCAGTTTGTGACATTTCAAGAGCACCTTCTTTCTTAACTGGAGTGTTTTCCAAAGTACCAGTTTGTGACATATCAAGGGCACCTTCTTTCTTAACTGGAGTGTTTTCCAAAGCACCAGCCTGTGGCATATCAAGGGCACCTTCTTTCTTAACTGGAGTGTTTTCCAAAGCATCAATTTGTGGTTTGACAGTACCAGAAGTAGCGTCAGTTGCTGAATTTTTTTGATTCTGGTTTTCACTAGGAATTCCAGTCTGTCGTAGAATGACAGTATCACCTTGAGTTGCACCAGCATTCTGCTTAGAATCACCAGGTAAAGTCATGGAACTCTCAGCAGTTCGCTTAAACTTTCTTTGAACCATTAATTTCTCGCCAGATACGAGCGTAAGGGCTGCTACAGTAAAGAGAGTGATGAATGAATAGCGCATAATTGAAAATATAAACGTTGATACTGATAATAGATTGATAATAAAATATTATGAGCCCAGTTCTATGCTATTTNATACTTTTTTTTTCTCTGAAGAAAACCAAAAATAGCCAAGTATCTAATACGGAATGAATCTCACCAGAGCATTGATTTTCCTGCATAATTGACTTTAGGCTTTTAAGGGGTTACTTCTTTGATAATAATGCTTTTAAAAACAATTCTCGGAGTAACATCTGAATGTTAATCTTGATAGAATAAGAAGAGAAAGATAAATCCTTGGCAATCTCAAAGGAATAGAATAAGGCATGTTCTATTATTGTGATTTTATGAATGCTTTGTCTACATGTTCTTCTTTTAGTCAATAATGCGTATTCATTGACTNAAAGAAGAACATGTAGACAAAGCATATTTATTTTGTTATTTATTTAAAAGAGAATAAAGTCATTTTTATTTTTTTGGGTGCGTAAGTTATTTCTGCTAAAATTCCAAGTAGAATTATTTCGTATGTATAAAAATAATTCTGCAAAAATCGCTGGTATACTATTTCTGTATTCTCCCTTCAGGAGGCTCAATCGATAATAATCATCCTCACCATAATAAAA
>MU622259.1:163027-180411 GCA_025399235.1 Backusella circina FSU 941
ACATTCAATATCTTGAATTTTAATAATATAAAGGGTTAAATGGTTTGAGATATTTAAGATTATATTCAGCATGATTTTATTATCATTTAAAGAATTATAAAGTATATTATATGATTCTGTATATACAACTTTCATTTCTGAAAATATCACCTCTGTTGATAAACCTAGTCTTATGTTACGTCATTTTTTTTATTATCACATTAGTAATTACTTGCCAAAAAATAAAACTAATTTTTGGACTTATTACAAAAATATAGACAAAATTTTTATTATTCCCGATATTTTATACACTATAGCAGTATCATGTTTTATTTTTTTTTAAGTGTTAAACTTAATTAAAATCCTTGAAAGTGCATGTCAATTTCTTTGATGCTATTATCGACCCCTTATGCTATTTTTACATAATTCAATTCGCCATAAAAAGTATTTGTTTTGTCTGTTTGTCCTTACATCATGTGTTCATTCATAGAGAGAGATAAAACTTATAGAAGGTATGAAATGTGTATCTATGAATAATTCATTTTTTCTGTCTAATGTTTAAAGTAACTACTAACAATAACTAAGAATACGAGCTGCTAATTATCGCATTTTCTTTACTGAAATTATGACGTTCGATGGCCTTAAAACTTGCTGCGATTTTTATTACATAACACTATCTTTAAATCACAATAATATATGAAAGAAAACAAATGAATATTCACCACTAATACAAGTAATGTTATATCGTGAAAGATGTAATCTATGACCATAAAACAGTATTCACATATTATCTGTTCTAAAGATTAGAGGATAATTCTGACAATGGAAGGCAGATGGATATGTATGCCCCAAATGTGCAATATACTGTAGTCTAAGCCAAAGTAGTACTATGAAATCAAAGGCCTGACGAACAGATGGAATCAGATAAAATAAAGCCCATTCAAAAAGTTAAATTTAAAGTAGTAATGAAAGAGTTGAAGAAACTGCAAGGGCATCAAATGACATAACGAAAGGATTTCCTTTACAGTATATACGGTAAACTTCAATTATAGGTTTTAAAAAATATCCCATTGTCATGGCGTTATTAAAATTAATAACGGAAATTTATGTATTGAAAGAAAGAAATGGGTGATAGAGAAATGAATGTAGATATGCTTTGCTATTATAGCTGTTTTTTTTTAATCATCCTTCTTCTTTTGAAGACCATTCTTCTCATATTCCATCAATTCGTTTCCAATGGCTTCAACAACCTTGTGTAAATCAATCTTTGCCTGGGCTTCGCTTTCACCACGCAATTCAGAATAGTACTTGATCTTTGGTTCAGTTCCACTAAATAAATGTCATTAAGTAATCAATCCCAAAACAAGAGCAAATAAAAATAATGATGTTACCTTGTGCGAATGGTAAACACAGTGTTATTCTCTAAAGTGAAAGTAATCATTTCAGAAGAAGAAGAGACTGGAAGAAGTGGTTTATTATTTGGCGTAGTAGAATCGTAACCGATGGTAAGATCACGAACACCAACGACACGATGGCCACCAACAGTTTCAGGGTATCCCAACGTGTAACCAAACTATAATATTGTAAAGCATTAGAAAACTAAGAGATAATGACTATATCTAAAATTACCTTTGAATCATCTTCTTTCTATTTAACCATTACTAATCATCAGTAACTGATTATTTCTACTAAAAAAAAACATAAACACACTTACTGGTTCATCACCAAATCGAATACGCTTGAAGATCTTTGCAATCAGAGTCTTATCTTCGGTGACAAAGTAAGAGTTTTCCGAAACAAAGTAACCATACTTTTTATAGAGCTCCTCTAAATAGTCATAAGCAGTGATACCACGCTTATAAAGCTGAGTAGCCCATTCTGAAAAAACAGCAAGAGCACTGATGCCATCCTTATCCTTTACAATGTCACCCACTGTAAAACCAATGGCTTCCTCATAACTGAAAATAACGTCATATCCTCTATCTTCTAGACGCATAGCTGTGTTACCAATCCACTTGAAACCAGTTAAAGATTCTTCAAATGTAAAGCCTTCAACATCGGCCATGCGAGCCAAGAATTTAGAAGAAACAGTACTGGCAACCATAGCCAAATGTTCTTGAAAAATAAGAAAGAAATGAGTCATTATTATTTTTATTGTATGCTTATAAGCAACTATATATTTACCAGGCTTGCTACCAGATGTAATGGCCTTTTCAAAGGCAGCAGCGCCCAAAATGGAACCAATTTGGTTGCCATTGAAAATGATCCATTTACCACTACAAATAACTCGTTTAATAATTATGAATAACACACATTCTTTTACTTTAACTTACTTGGATTGCTTTTCAGCAATAGCAAGACGATCAGCATCAGGATCATTGGCCAAAATAATATTTCCATTGCATTTATCTGCTGTCTCCATAGCCAAAGCCTATTTATATCATCTTTCATATTAGAATTTCCCCCATTTGTTTTCCTTATTCGAAAAAAAAAAAAAAAAACTTACCAAAGCACCCTTACCTTCCTCAGGGTTGGGGAAAGCAACGGTAGGGAAGTTAGGGTCAGGTGTGATCTGTTGAAGGACAGGTTCAAAGGCATCAAAACCGAAACATTCTAAAGCACGAATTGCAAAAGGTGTACCAACACCATGCATAGCAGTGTATACAAATTTGATTTTAGAGTTCTCATTATCCTCTCTATAAGCAAAGGCATAGTAAGTATATATATATATATATATATATTATATAGTGTTCCTACCTATATTTGCACAATGCTTCAACTTCTTTAAAGTATTCATCAATAACGCCTTTTCCTGCAGGGTCCTTAATAAGTGTATGAGACTTGACAGCATCTAAACTCCAAGTCCATGGTTCCAAGTTCTCCAAAATACATTCAGCAATGCGTTCATCATGAGGTGGGATAATTTGACAAGCATTTTCCCAATAAACTTTGTAGCCATTATCATCTTTTGGATTCTATACACCATTTTAGACCTTTAAAGTTATCTATATAACTTGATAAACTTACATGAGACGCAGTAATCATAACACCACCAGCCGCATTCAACTTCTTAACAGTATAAGGCTATATATAATACAGTTAAATTCATAGATTATTCTTAATATGGATATATAATATAACACTTTACCACCAAGGGAGTATGGACCAAATTATTGTAATACCACACTCTGAAACCGCGTTGGACAAATGCAGCAGCGGTGAGACGAGCAAATTCCTGTGAATGGTGTCTGTGATCGTGACCAATGACGATACCACGCTCCAGGGCATTTCTCACCCTTTTCTCCATATAAACTGCAAGTCCTTGCGATGCCTGTAGAACTGTCAAATCATTCATACGAGAGAATCCAGCTTCCATTCTAGCGCGAAGCCCTAAACATACCCTTTTCTTTAATAAAATACATCCACCAGCCTTTTCCTTTATCTCTTACCTGCTGTTCCAAATTCTATACGGTTTCTTAGTCTCTTTTCAAGTTCAGCAGTGTTGTTTGCATCTCTAAGTTGGATAATCTCATTTCGTGTTTCTTCATTCTAAAAAAAAACACTTTGTTAGTAAGTAAACTTGCAAAGTATTCAGTTTCTCTTTACTTGATCAAGTCGAAGCCATTCTTCAACAAGGGAATCTAGAGTCTGTGCCATTTTTTAAATTTAAAATAAAAAAGAAGAGAAAGAATAACCCGTGGAAAAAAAATGCAAGGCATAAAACTCATCTGATAAATAAAATAGTCTCCGCTAACTCTTGTTGAAACACCGTCTTTGCAAAGTTGATTTCTTTGATTGTAATCAAAGAAGCAAATAGTAAGATACTTTTTTTTTCTACAATGAAATAGATCGACACAAGATAGTAAAGAAGTGTAAACAATGCCCATTATATGTAATACATAAACTTTATTTAGTTTCTATGCTACTTTATTATGTAAACTATATTTCTCTAATACTACTTGACTTTACTATAGCAATTAATATTTGTTCGAATTGATACATTCCATGAAGAAATGCATTCTATATTGTCAGCCGAAACTGTTTATTACGCTTCGTTTTTATGTGAAACACGCATGTTAACGGCGTTTGTATTTTTTTCCATAAAAATAGAAGCAGCCTTTTTCATTTTTAAATCAATCTTTTTATACACTCAGTGAGTAAATAAAGAGAATATCAAAGAAAAGGAAGACTGACAAAGCGAGATTGCTATCACAGCAAGAAATGTACAAAACAGAATGTATTTTATTTACCTTTTCTGGAATTTTATTGTTGTCAAGAAATTAGTGAATGGAGAAAACACCAAGATATTGATAATCAGTAAACAGATACAACTATCTATCATTATATTTATATACAACCAATGCATCTTTTTTTTTTCTTTCTAAACGTAAATTAACAGGAACATATTTTTAATAAAACGAACATAATCACTTTACTGAGTATTTAATGAATCGTTTAATAAGGAATTGCAATTTAGAAACATTTATATTGAGTATATTCTATTCCCCTTTTGCTTTTCTCGATTCACTAATAGAGAACTCTAATACTTTTGTGATAGGAATAATTTATCATCCCCATAATTACATTTGATTAATATTGATGTTTTATATTTGACAAGTATAAAAAAGTTACATCCTTTGATTTCAACACAAAGCCATCGTTGTATTTAAAACCTTATAAAATACCTTTAAATGAAATACTGGGCTAGCTTTATCAAACCAAGCAAAAGTAATCTTTTAAACATACTCATTATTACTAAAAGTAGGATGAATGGTAACGATTCACACTCCTTCAACTAATACAGGAGATTATTACCTTTAAAACTTTGACTTTCTTGTCATTGGACTCAACTCGTTGAATCATGATATTCACCAAGTTTTGGACTTGTTTTTCTTACGCACGAATGAACTGTGGACTATGGGCCATTAAAAGATTTTACAATTCCACGTAAGCCTCCATCCTTGCTTTATGTATCCCCGTTAATTGAAAAATAATAGAATTTAAGCCAAGCCGATGGTAAAAAAAAATAGGACAGCATATCGACAGTAGTTATTCACATTCTTATACATTTTATATCGGAGGAGAATCAATACCGTCTGGTGGATGTGATCAGAGCAGATGAATGGATACAGCATAGTACGTGTTTTATTACATTACACCGGAGATGTTGCGATCAAGCATACACAAAATATGAGGATGTAATAGCTTATTTTGAGGTAAATATAACCTTTTTTTATTTATAAAAGCAGCACCCTATTTAACAAAATAGTTCTGTAGACTGCAGTGGATTTAAACTCCAACTAAAACATGACTCATACATTAGCATAAGTCTTTATATACGTATATTTATTAATTAAGAAACTTTACAATAGAATACTGGTGGTATTAAACCAGGACAAAGTTATCATTTGGAAAGGTTTTTAAGGCCAAGGTGCAATTAGATTGCGATACAAATATGCTACAAAATGTTTCACTCTATTTCAATGTTATTGACCGAGATGGTTATATTTTGACAGGTGATCCCAATCAAGGAACATGTAAAGATATTATAAGATATCTCTCAAGAAACAATGCATCTTCTTTTTAGTAATAATAATAAAAAAGTTCACGTATTCATTCTTTAAATGGTTTTTACTCTAAAAGGATCTAAGGGAAAAAATGATTTATTTATTTTGAAAACTTAAAAAATGATATAAATACAATTTCTTTTGATTGGTTTCTTATGCTATATTTTTTAATGGTTGGAGTTGGCATTTTCAGCAGCATGCGCGAATTTCTGTGCAGTTGCAACTAAACCAGCAAATCGGTTATTGGCAGCACCGTAATTTTGGGGGCTAGAAGCAATTTCTTCAGAATCCTGGGTATTCTGGCGAGAAGAGATACCACGGGTACGAGGACCACGCTTACGGCGCAAGAATTTGAAGATACGAAGTTCGTCACGTACGTCATCAATAGCTCCTTCCCAATGCATACGAGAGTATGTTGCAAGTGGCTTGGCCTGCTCATCAAATTTACGTTCACAACCGCAGTCAGGGATTAAACGAATGACGGTGCCAATAGGGATAGAAAGAGAACCGATCAAGACGGTAATGATCCATTGGTTCAAGGTAAGAGGAACGGTCTTGAATGCAATTCCGCCATAAGAGACAATCAAGAATTGGCCAACAATAACAACAACTTGAACAGCAATAAAGATCCAGTTATTAAAGAGATCCTTGAAAACGTTGAGGCTACCATCAATGCGTCTGCAGTTGATTTCGTTGAATACTTGAAGGAAGACAAAGATGTTGAAGACCATAGTGCGAAGAACCTCTTGATCATAAATACTGTCACTGAGGTGGAAAATACGTGCACCTAAATAGATAACCAAAAGATTGACGATAATTTGGAAAATAGCTTGACCAAGAATCATCTTGGCCATACGATAGTTGATCAAATGAGCGTACTTGGAAATAGGCTTACGATGAAGCAAATCATCAGTAGGAGGCTCAGTAGCCAATGCTAAGGCAGCTAATGTATCCATAATCAAGTTGACCCAAAGTAATTGAACGGCACTCAAGATACTTTCGGCATTCTCAGAAACAACGGCAGAAATAAAAGAGAGGACAACAGCGGCAATGTTAACAGTCAATTGGAAAGTAAGGAACTTACGAACACCATCATTTACAGCACGACCCCAAAGAAGTGCCTTCAAGATAGAATTGAAGTTATCGTCCATCAAAATAATGTCAGAAGCCTCCTTTGCGACTTCAGTACCAGCAATACCCATACTAAAGCCAACATCAGCCAACTTCAGAGCAGGACCATCGTTTGTACCATCACCTGTCATACCAACAACCTGGTCTTGTTCTTGGAGACGGGTCACAACAATAGTCTTATCTGTGGGAGAGGAACGGGCCAAAACCTGGAGACGAGGAATAACCTTACGTTGCTCTTCTTCTGACATATTACGGAGCTCCTCACCAGTCATGGCAATACCTCCTTTAGTTAAAATACGAGCGTTACGAGCAATGGCCTTGGCAGTGTTTAAATTGTCACCAGTAATCATACGCACAAAGACACCAGCCTGTCTAAAAGCAGTGACAGATTCAACAACACCAGGACGAAGAGGATCCATAATACCAACAATACCAATCAAAGTCAATTTCTCAAGAGGAGGTTCTTCATCAGAAACTTCTTTAAACTCGGAGGAGGAAATGTCACGGTAAGCGATAGCAATAGTACGAAGTGCCTTGTCAGCAAATTCAGAAATGATTCCATTGAATCTGATAACACTTTCGTGGTCCAATGACTTCTGGGCACCATTTTCGTCAATATAATATTTACAAGCATCAAGAACAATTTCAGAAGCACCCTTAACATGGATTCTGTAATCAGATTGGGTCTTTGTGGAGGCAGTATTTTCCTTTGCTTTAATAATGGTAGACATGGTCTTTCTCTTTGAAGCAAAGGGGTATACCTTGGAAACAGTAGCATCATGGCGAATACTTTCATATTCACAGCCTAAAGTCTTTGCAAAACCAAGCAAAGCACACTCAGTCTTTGAGCCGACAAAGTCAACCTTTCCATTTTCAACCTTATCCTCAAATGCATTTGAATTAATGGCAATAGCTTCCAACAAAAGTGGTACAACAATTTTGGTATTGACTTTTTTAGACCATTCCTTGCCGCCTTCCGGTTTATCAAAATCCTTTTGAGCCAAAACACCTTCGGTAACCGTCATCTTATTCTGAGTTAAAGTACCGGTTTTATCAGAGCAAATGGCAGTGGCGTTACCCATTGTTTCACAAGCAGCCAAAACACGAACCAAGTTACTATCTTTGAGCATCTGAGTTGTGGCAAATGCAAGTGCCATTGTTACAGCCATGGGAAGACCTTCAGGGACAGCAACAACAATAATGGTGATTGCCTGGATAACGATACTGATCATAGCAGCAGCAATATCACCAGCTGGTGGGAACTCGGGTTGGAGAGCAGCAGTAATAAAATACTTGGCGACCAAAGCAATAAGCATGAGAACGGCGGCAGCAAAACCTAATTTGGCAATTTGCTCAGCAAGTGTGTCCAACTTTGTTTGGAGAGGGGTACCCTCTGCCTCATTGCCTCGCATAGACATCATTGTTTTTCCAAAGAAAGAATTCTCGCCAACAGCAATAACAACACAGCGGCCAACGCCCTCAAGGATTTTGGCACCAGAAAGGATAAAACAGTCACCCTCATTTTCGGGTCTCTTCTTTACAGTATCTGTCTCACCAGTAGCTGAAGATTCGTCACAAGCAACGTTATGTCCACTCAAAAACAAACCATCAACGGGAATAATATCTCCAGGCTCCAACAACAAAATATCACCAACATTTAAATCGTAAACACTTATTTGTTGTTCCTTTCCATTGCGAATTACTTTGACGGTGCGATCTTCCTTTTTGGAATTTAACTTTTTAAACTGAGCCTCCTTTTGATAATCGTTGACAGCGTTTGTAAGCACGACAGCTAATACGGCAGTTAGAATAGCCGTTCCTTCAACCCTATCGACACACTTTTAGTCATATACACATCATGATTATAAAAGTAAAAGCTATACCATCCAACGCGAGGTTCATCTTCGGGATGACGAGGGGAGTAATCTTCCCAAATACCAACAGCTAATGAAACAATAGAGGCAATACTGTGTTTTTTTTGTGGCACACACATGATTAGTTTGTTTCCATAACGTCATCTTATTTAATCAAGTATTTTTTTTTTTTTTACCTTAACATGATCAAAGTTTTATCATTATATGCTGACCATAATAACTGTAAAAAGGTTTTCGTCTCGGCTTCAGGAAGTATATTTTTACCAAAGTGAGCTTGGCGGTCAGCAAAAGGCTTTTCAGAAGAGTTTGATACACTTTCGTCTGTTGAAAGACCAGTGGAAGGGTTTACTTGTATTTTTTTACAAATACTGTCTACACCACCCATTTTTCTCAAAAGCTCGAAATTTTTATCGTCTACTAATTGGGATAATTCCTTGGCAGTTACTTCATAGTGTGTGCGATTGATGGAGTTTCCTCCATGATGACCATGTAGTAATGGCTGTCTTTCTTCTCTTGTCATACTAGTTTATGAGAAAGAAAAGAGAAAACAATGAAGAAAAAAAGAGAAAAGAAAAGTAAAAAAAAAACTTTTTTTTTTTTAAAAATAAATAAAAATAGTTTTATAGAAAACCAGGAAAAGATCGACAGATGGATTAAATAAAAGGAATGGCTAGTAAGCACGAGTAAATCCTTCTATTCGAACTTTCATTTAACTAAGCCATACTTGTATATGAGCCTTTAATTAAAGGTATCGAAATTATATCAGCGCATATCTTTTGTGTTACTGTGGTGCACTGTATCCACATTTCAATGCTCGGGCATCGTGGCAAACGAGGCCGATTGTCACACTCAGAATTGTGGCTAATACGCTTGAATATATTTTTAGTATCCTTTTTTACAAAAGAAACCGATGCCTCTATCGTCATCATGATCTCTTTTTTTCATTGTTTTTTTCACGTAATGTACATTGATACAGTATTCCCAGTCTATTTCTTATTTTCTCTTAATTCTTTTCACAAGCTTCTTTTTTAGCCATTAAATAATAATAAAAAGAAAAATATAAGAGTTGTCTGAAACGGTTCCACGTTGCATAAGGATCGAAGTTGAATGACAGATGGATAGTATGAGCACACGATTCCAGTAAATCAAGAACATATTACAAAACGCCTATAATAGTGTCAATAATGTAGTATGAATTGGATATCATCGCTGACGCGCTGTCTCGACCGTTCTAATCAATCTAAATAAAGAATGGTACATCATGTAATTAATTATTTTTAAAATGACCTCACTGAGGAGTAATTTAAATATTTTGCTTTTTCCTGTCAGAAATAGAAAGAAAGTCTGCTTTTTTTTTTTCAGTTATAAAATTAATATTATACGCAATAAAAACTTGCAACTATTATAATTACAAATATATCATGTGGGTGGTGAAGTACGATGATGAACCATCTAATTTCTATGTCGCCCTTTGTTGTTACTTTCTTTTTTTTGTGTTTGTGTTTGTACTTTGAATTTGAGTAATATGGGAAATTAACAATTATCTTGTGAGTAACCACGGTATTTAAACTCAGGACTCTGCTTTTTTAAAGTGTCCATTAAACTTGAGAAGTTTGTAAGGGAAATTTTGTTTTCGGTATCTATTTGCTAATATTCTTGGAATATATAAAAAGAGTTTATCATTTCAAACCTACTTCTAGAAAAAAAAAGTTCATGAAGTATTGTCTTAGTTACAATTTGGAGGCACGTTATCAAAAAGCCAAGACCACGACTTAAGTAAAGTGTGATTATCAAAGACTTTTGGAATACTTTGTCAATGTCTGTGTTTCTAAATAATTAATTATCTTTTTCGGCTGATAAAATAATGAGGAAGTTAAATTAATATTATCCAAGTTATGAAAATGAAACGAGTATTGTTTCTGTTTTTTCATAGCTATTACCTTCAACTCATTTATCCCATCATTTTATATGTGTTTTCTGCTTGCTCTTTTATATGATAGACTATGAAAATCACATTAGTTTTCTTCTATACAGTTAAATGGGCGCAGAAAAAGTATAAGCAAAATTTTTTGAATCATTTTTCTAGATATACCAGTATTTAAACATAGTACACTATAACTAATCATTAAAAACGCTTTGAATGGTAATAATTGCCAAAAATCCCTATGATATCAATGGGCAAGTTTTTTTTAAATAAAAAGATGGGTGTTTTAAGTTGATAGAGCAAAATGAAATAATAGAAATTATCTCAGAAACTTAAGAAGTACCGATTATCTCAAAGACAAAAAAAAACATCGCAAAATACCATTTGAGGTATACTTGTATCAAACATATGTGGTGTAACAATGGTGATTTTTATTTAAGCCAATTCCAAAGTACAGTGCTTGCAAATTGATTATCCTTATTCTATATACGAAATACATTGTTGTATTTTTATAATTTGAAAAGCACTCTGCATATATATAAAAATAACATCTAATATATTTCTAGACACCATCACGATCAATAATGTAATCCATTGGCTTCACTGCTTATACGAGAAGTATATATTAAAGTTTTACTAAATTGGAAAACCAACGTATCAAAATGTTGTGATGATTATCACTACAAAAGAATAGTTTGGTGTTATACCATTTTTATTCCCAAATAGAGAAAAGTCAAGGTAGAATAAATGAAATAAAAAAAAAAAAAACTTATCTTGACACGCAATCAATACATTCATTATTGTCATAAAACGCTACAATTGTGAATTAGTATTATTATCTGTATATTTAAAAAGACAAAAGAAGTATACATACTTTATATTACTTAATAAACGTATTGGAGCATCAGGTTTATTATAATAATAGTTCATTTTTGAAGAAAGAAGAGTAATAATAATAATAATAATAATAATAATAATAATAGCAAGTACACTTTCTGGTACTGATTCAACGTAAAGACAACAACTTATTCATCACTCATTTACCCCTTCGTTTATCATGGTAAAAATTCAGCTTCAATCATGTAGATGAATTCTGATGGAAACTGAGATTTATAATTATCTTTTCAAAAGTATACAGTGAATCTTGCTATCTAAAATATATTCAAAGAAAATATTGTCAAAGATCAAGGATGATTTATTGAATTTTTGATGAAAGTAACAGATAGACAACATCTTGCGATTTTCATGCTTTATTATAAATAAATGAAGATCCTCATTTGTTACAGAAAGTATTACTTTACATATTAACAAACAAATAAAATATATAATGTCAAAAAACATTGCCATATCTCAAAATGCTGTTCCAATCAAATCAAAATGGTATTCTAGCCCTTAATCATCTGGGAAAAAAAAAAACAGGAGTACTGCATATGACGTGGTATGGTATGGTATGACATGGCATGATTTAAAGATTAAAGTGACAGAGGTTGCATAGTCCAATATTTAAGTCAGATCACAGGCCTATGTAAATACGTATATATGCCAATATTAGCAACTAGATCACTCTGTGTCTCTTTATAATATATAGATTATGAATCGTCATTGGTCAGAGTACTCAGATCCATTCATACATTCACACATTTGTATATGCATATATACAAAAATTAGGGACAGATCACCTCACGTAGCCCAATATTTTGGGTCAGATCACAGGCCTATGTAAATACGTATATATGCCAATATTAGCAACTAGATCACTCTGTGTCTCTTTATAATGCATAAATTATGAATCGTCATTGGTCAAAGTATCCAGATCCATTCATACATTCATATATTGATATATACATAGATTAAGGATAGACCACCTTCCGTATATGGTAAGAGCTCCGTCCTAAACTATCATTTTTTTGTACCCACCTTTATGCAGAAAAAAAAGGGGGGGGGGAAAGAATATCATTAAAAAGAGCTCGTTAAGTTATCATGAAGTTTAAAATTTATTAAGTTGGAAACAGTATGAAAACTAACAAACATCAAACAAAGCTCTGTTTTTGGTACCAAAAAGAAAATCAGGTGACGCCATTGAAATTTTTTTTTTCACTCACTAAATTTTTTTTTTTTGACAACTTTTTTTTTTCTCTTATCTTCTCTCTCTAGGATCTCAGATCTTTAACTGGACTAGTGTGCCTTCGACCTGGAGCATTACTAGTATTTAAACCAGGCGGCCTTCGTTGAGATTCGTCTCTGGGTACCGTTTGTAGATGGTTTCTAGACCTGTGTTGTTTGTATTTACTTGTGAATATAAAGAACCTAGTATCAACTAAAGTTTGTGTTTCTTTGTTAGAGTGTGAACCGTGTTCTACCACTGTACCTTAGTATTGTTATTGCTTTGAAAACGTGAGTAACAGATTAACTATATTTAGTCGCTTTTTACAGTATTGACAATATTCTATTTTCTCTCTTCCGCACATTACAGAAATAGAGATGTCTTACTACGCTTGATTCTTCGGGCTACATCTGTTTTCTCCAGCAACAACGCAACAACACAGAAACACAGAAACACAGCAACGCAACAACGCAACAACGCAACAACGCAACAACGCAACAACGCAACAACGCAACAACGCAACAACGCAACAACGCAACAACGCAACATGGCAACAGTTGAAATGAGTCAATTTCAACAGCAGAAATAGGGTCTTTGTGCTGAGGGTGTTTTGTATTTGGGCCGATAGGGGACTTCAGCAAAGTGTAGTGACAGTTTTGCACTATGCCGGGAGGAACTGGATTCGCCTCTTGTGTGCAGGGAAAAATCATGCGTTGTAGTATGCTGTATCTGCAAGTATGGGTGAGGTTAAGGCGAGTGGCTGTAAAAAAAGCTGTGTGCACTGGTACTGTAATTTCTACTGCGAGCTTTGACGGATGAACAAAGCTTTTGATTATTTCCAAAGCGTTTCGTTCGTTGCCTTTTCTAATGTAGGGCTAGGCTCTGGTTGGTGGGTATGGGCTCTGGTGACGAGGGAGAGAACCTAGTCTTACGGCTCGTTTAATGCAGCCACGGCTAATTTAAATGAGTCGAATCTCTCGGGAGGTAGATTTATGGGGACTCCGAAAAAACCCAAACTTGACTTGTCTTGCTTGCAAGTATGGCTGGAGTCTGCAGGATGTATTTTTAGATTTAGTCTTGCCGAGGTTCAGGCTGAAGTTCTCTTTACGTGGATGTAAATGCTGGATCTCTTATGGCTTGGCTGGTTTAAAAGAAGTTCTTTACTGTGCACATGCTTCTGTCGCGAGGATGCCTTCCTTGAAGGGCTAGTCTCATTAAATACTAAATCAGCAATTGGGATCTGGGGGTAAACCAATGGTCGCGGGTATCGGTGGGACATTAGCTCAAGGGTAATTCCTGGGTGTTCCTTGGTGATTGTGCTGTAATGGTATGAACGATGATACCCTCGGCAAGAGCCTTTTAAGTGCCCTGCAATTTACTAGGTTCGGGGTAGGCTAGTTAGAGCTCGCTAGTCCTCCTTTGGGATAGGATGAAGGGACACCTCCAAGTTGGTCTATCCTGGATAAGCCCAACTATCTTTATGATAGGTTGATAAACCAAGCGCCCTTCTTTTTTTTTTTTTTGCTTGTTTGTTTGTTTGTAGTCATATATATTTATCAATAAAATTCAACTTTCTGTTTATTATAGTTTCATCATATCATCATATAAAATAAATAGATAATCAAATTACTTGTTATTATAACATTAAAACTTGTCTCATCTAAAGTTGCTTTGTGTCTCTATATAGTCTATATATCATAAATCTTCGTTGGTTATAGTGTCCAGATCCACTCATGTATGCAGACCTTCATACATTGGTACATTCTCTTTTACTAGACACCCCCATATACCAACCAACGAGAAGCCAATTTATTTTACCCTTTCATAGCAAAATGCCGTTTGTTATCATTGGCCTCATTGCTATTAGGTTTTTCTTGGTGTCGAGTCTTGACTAGTGATGGCGATTAGATATATGTCAACAAGTAGTATGAGTTGGGGGCAGGAAAGAAGACAGTTGTGCACCTTGTCCTTATAGCTATGTATCGCGATTCTTCCTTGGTCTTGTGTCAAAAAAAAAAACAATCGTATTGTTGAGTATATCTTTTAAATAAGAAAGAGTATATAAAAATACAAACATCTTTTGTTTTTATAATATGTGGAGTGGCTATTGCTTATTGGATATTACAGTCTTGGTATTAGTTTTGGTATTATGTATACGTTGAAGTGAACAGCTCACAGTTAGAATTTGAAGGTGTTTCTCTCCTTCAAAAAGCAATGCTACACCCCATAGAGCTTGAAAAAAAAAATTGAACGTCAGCGAATGTCTTTGGGGGGTTTTCCTTTAGAGTGAAATATTACTAATATATCTATTAAACAGCCATTCTGATTAACCGTTTGAAAGGGAATTATAGTAAGAGTCACTTTTTCAGAATCAATGACTGTGTTGTTATATGCCTTATATCATGTATGAAGAAGAAGAGCGAAAAAAATCAAATTGCACCTCTAATCATTCGACAGATACCTTTATTGCCTGTTTAAAGTCATCAACAGTTATTAAAATTAAGATTGATCTTTTTTGCTGAAGTAGATGATTGTTTTGCTATACTATAGAGCAGATGACATACTTTTTTCCCATTTGGGTTCTACTTTACTGTTTATTTCGAAAAATTGATAAAAGATTATAAATCATTGATAAAAAATGTAATTATTTTAGGAGATAATAAAATAGTAATTGAGAAAAGAAAATAGAGTTATTGAAGGCACCAAGGTACAAGTATTATATGAACAACGATGTAACCAGATGGAAAGAGAGTAATAAAACAATACAACACTACGAATATACTGAGGTTTGTTAAGTTTAGTGAGCTCCAATACAAATTACGAAAATGTAAGTGCTTCACCGTGTGCCCACAAAAAAAACCACAATAACTGTATTAAAGAGGAGTATAAAATAACAGTTTCACAAACTGTGTTGCAGACCAAAAGTACTTGTGAAAAAGAATATGCATGAGCGTTCTCGTATCTCATGTTGTATTTATGGCTATATGAGAACATAAGTAAGGGAAGCTTATATCATATAAGATGGATTGATACACAAAATCATGCAACTCTAAGAACAATGTTGAATGAGAATATATTATTTACGCCCCGTTGTTAAATAATATTGATCACTATTCGAGATTATCCACAGTATATTATCACTTCTACGTTAGTAAAATTGAATGAAACTATATGATAAATGGCGTATATTTTTAGAATCAATACCCAAATAAACTTAGCCACCTTATGTGAGAATTCAGAACCAATTGATCTAGAAATAGCATGTTTGATTGTATTGTAGTATTATCAGATAATAATCATCCTAATAATGAGCCGACAATAGAACTGAAGCATGGAAATGTAGAGTGTTTTAATTCAGAAACCATTTTATCCTCTATAGATATTATCGGATAAATTGGTAATAAGATTATATTATGATCAAATCTAACTTATTAATATATGGTTCTCAGGATAATACAATCTTAAAACGAATGCGAACTATTTATTAGATAATATGTCTTTATTATATATTCTCTTGTATATAGAATGTAACTATATCTACAATACCTCGCATAAATTATGATATAAAAATATCATAATGCACTATACGATGAGGACAGTGAATTACAAAACACGCTGTAAAAAAAGGGGGGCAAAAATTTATAAATAAAAAAAATATACAGTAGATACCTAGTCTAGAAAAAAAGCAAAAACCTACTTTGGTTATAGTGTATTTCTTTTATAATATTGCAAACCTTAATTTGTTTCAAATTTTTCAAAATCAAAAAATGTCAAATATCACAGTTCTTGGCTAATGAAGTTGATCATGACGTAAGAATTACTCATGATGGAGATCATCATTCAAGATTATGATCTGTTAATGGTGGTCATTATGAAATATCTGTTTCAAATTCTTGAAGTGAACAGTTTACTGCTAAAGGTTAAAATTATAAAATATATACACTATATCTCCCACTCCGATGTTGTGTACTTGGGAAAAGCAAATCAAAAAATCAATTCATGCATAGTATTTTAATTACTATACAAATACATATATTTTCAGAGTGTATGAACTGATTTTCGAATTTTATATGTTTTTATTTTCGGAAAGAGTACGCAGTACTCCTTTCATAGATCCACTATTCGATATATTCTCCATTTTGATGAACCCCTTTTAGAAATGACTGTATATCATGTGGCTAGTCCTACTTTACTTAATTCATACCTTGAATATTGATGATGAAAAGAATACCTCTTTTCCGTTCGGTAATGCATGTATATACGCCTATCAGAAGTAAATCCTTGGTAAAAATAGATAAGAGGGCCAAGTATATCGGATATAAACAATTAAGCATTTCATCAAAATACTCTGATATAAACATAAATACAATAGAAAATGGTATATGAAACCTAGAAGTATACATTGCTGAAGTGATTGACCCATATGCATTTCTTGGCTGGCTCTGTTGCTGACCTCTTTTCACCTCTCAGAATGTATCTGCTTTACCAGCCAGCTTCATCGGACAAGTTGATAACTCACACCATGAATCTAATGATCTTTCTAATAGAAATCATTTAGCGCCAATTATAGCTGTTCTAACTGACCTTACTCATAAAGCAGAACTGGATCCTAACGGTACTGATGCCCAATTTTTACGAACAATAACTCAAGTTTGAAAACTATTATTCAAGCTAATTATATGAATCTGAGCTTGATCAATATCCTGTAATCACCATCTTTTTTTATGTGTTTCTAAACCCGATAAAAAGATAAAATATTCTGGTTTCATTTTTTTTTTTTTATGATAGTATAAACAAAAAACTTC
>MU622259.1:180677-196908 GCA_025399235.1 Backusella circina FSU 941
TTATTATTACTCTTTGGACTAGTGTTAAACCATACTGTACCGAAGTAGAATTACTTCAATGCTTATGAAATGATTAATATCTTTATTATATAGAAGAAGAAACTGTGAAGGTTTAGTTTCTGTAAAAAATGAGATATTTGGTATCTCTTCCTCATATGGTCATTATTCTAAATATATTTATAGAAAAAAAAATAAGCATAAGTGAACTCCGTACTAAATCTAGTAAAATGGTATAATCCCTTAACACACTGCTTGTATAGCTTAACGAAAATCACAATAAAAACATCAATGGGGGCGTTATGGTTGCATAGTAGGCCGAAATGCCCTCATCGACACGGCGAAAAATGTTAAGTTAAGTCATTTGGAAGAAAAAATAGAGTAATTTTAAACTAAAAACTTCGTGGTCGATATGTTACTGATTCTCCTATTCTCTGTAGTATATAAAGAAAATCTTCGTATATTTATAAATGGTCAACTCATGGTTAGTAACAAAACAAAACCATAATCTACATACGATAATGATAATACCTATTTTTTATTTTATTTTTTGGAAAAATTCTGCACACCCCATTCAAATTTTTTTTAATTGTTTAATTGGATGTATAGTTATACATAGATTAAGCTATTCATAGTAAAGCACTTTCTTATCTTTTCGTTATATAAAAACAATGATAGGACAGTTGAGAACCTATAGTTGGTTTATTGGCTGTTTATCGTATTTTTTTTTATTGAACCTTTTTACAGTAAAAAAATAATTGAGTCATTCGTTTATTGCAACATAATGTTTGTGAGCTAAATGGCATAAAGGGTAAAAGAACTAATGTAATTTAAAAGACGTTCTATCTAAGAAAAATGGATGACTAAGAAAAGGAACGTCACATTTTCTTAGTATATCGGTGTATGGGTGGGTGGGTGTGTGTGTGTGTGTGTATATATATATATATATATTTATATATTTATATAGAGTAATTTATTCACACATACACATACACCTATAATGTATTGTAGATCACCGATAATATTTATAACTTCAAATTGCTTCACCAAGTAGATCAATATCAATACGAGAAAAAATCTTTTCTGACACACTTTTGATCTTCAAAGGTTTATCTACAGGAATCGACTTTGCATTGGGAAATTATCATACAAAGGTCTGCAGAACTGGTTATTTTTACTTCATCTGTAATGATGCGTACGATACGCTTATACAAGGACTTCATTCGTCACAAACTTATCTCGGAGAACTAAAAGCAGTTTTTTGTATACTTAATTAATGTCTATACCACCAAAATGCAATATCTACATTACTTCTACTTCTCTTACATCCAAAAGTTAGCTAAGATAATTTCCTTATCTCATTACTGCGAATAGTATGTTATGTGAAGAAAAGCAATTTTCTTACAAGTAAATTTAGTAAATCTTTAAGTTTTTTACATTGTATCATGTCGTAGAGTAGTTGAGGTTAGTATTATGCTCATTTGGGTACAAGTAAAAATGTATATATATAACATAAAGTAGTTTTGTATTATAGTGAAAATAATGTTTACGAACCAAGTCCCTTATAATAAGTTTCTTTTTTTTTCTTTATAGTTAGTATATTGTACGCTCTATTTAGAAGAAAAATCCTAATCTAAAGAACAAAAGATGTACGATTGTTTTATTTCACCAGGCATAAACATTTAAAAGTGGTCTATTACTTTTGGTTGTGATTCGGTTCGAATCGAGTTTATGAAACCTTTTTTTTGCAGAAAAAAAAAAGAATTCCCTAAGTTACATTTGATAAAATAGATTACATCTTCAACATTTACTTTAATTCAAAAAGTCAAATTATCGGAGGTTAGGAATATTCAAAGTGTGGGGAAAGCTGTGGGAACAAATTTCCTAAAAGCCGCCCAAGTGAAAAATAGACAAATTGTAGGTACACACTGCATCGGTGAAAAGGAGCAATAAAACAAAAAATCTAACGAGAAGACAACAAAAATATATTTTGTCATATAATTACCTTTTTTATCTAAAGATCAAACTTTTTTTTTTCCACGTACTTCACTATTGATCATGTCACAAACCTTGTTCAGTTAATATATATATCCTTGTATTTAATTCCCATTTTCTTTTTCCTTTTCTCTCTCATTTGTGTTATCTTCCACCAAATTTGAATGATGTTTAACATGAAATTATTATCCCGTAAACGATTTTATACATATTTATCTGGCATATGTGTCTCACTTGTCATGTTCATAAATGGATATGATGCTTGTAAGTCATAGTATTCTGTTTTTGAATCATTACTCAACATTTTTTTGTGTTATGTTCATCACTTACTGATACATATTTACCTTCAATAAAATAGCTGTCTTTAATAACTTGCAGGGTCTCTCCACATTCATGACGTACATGGGATTAAACGTAAATGATCCTGCTGATGAAAATTTAATCGGTGCAATGACATCGGCCTATCTAGCAGCTAGTATTGTTGCTGGTATATTCTTATCACCTCCTATTTCACATTTCTTGGGCCGTCGTTGGTCAATTTTTATTGGTTGTTTGCTAGTCACTGTAGCATCATTTATTCAGACCTTCTCAACAAATGTCTCGGCATTTATTGGAGGTAGAGTCGTACTTGGTATTGGTCAAGGCATTGCCATCGCTGCAGGTCCAGTTTTGATGGGCGAGATCTGTCCCGCTGATATCCGTGGTAGAATGCTCTCTTTCTGGCAGTTGATGTACAGCGTGGGAGCACTCGTAAATTCATATACCGCTTATGGCACAAAACAAGACGATGGTTTGGGCAACTGGCAGTGGAAGATCGTCACACTCGTTCAAGCCATTATTCCTATTATTTGCTGTTGCACAATTTTTTTGGTTCCTGAATCCCCACGCTTTTTAGTTCAAAAGGGTAACATCGAAAAGGCCGAAAGAGCTCTGAGACGAGTTCGTGAGGATCATGAAGTCCAAGCTGAGCTTGAAACAGTAAGTTACTCTAAAAAATTTAACCTTAATTAATAAATCAAATCAAAGTCAATCAGATCATGCTAACATGTTGTATAGATTAAAGCTGCCATGGAGTGGGAAAAGAAAAACACCAACAATTCTCTTAGAGATCTTTGGGTCGATAAATCCATTCGTTACCGTGTTTGTATGTTCACAAGAGTATTGATTATGTATTTTATAAGAAACACATTAAACTAACCTCTTTTTTTTTTTATACTAAACAGTCAGAGGTTTGCTTATCAACTTCGGTCAGCAGCTTACTGGTCAATCAATGATGAACAGCTATTCCACCAAAGTATACCAAGCTGTTTTCCAAAGTGATTCTACCGTACTTTTGATCAATGCCCTAACTTATACATTTGGTATTTTATTTACCTTGATATGTACCGTCTTCTCTGACAAAGTTGGTAGACGTAGTATGCTTCTTATTTCCGGTGTTGGTCAGGCAATGATGCTTTTAATTGCTGCTACCATTTACATTACGACACCCACTATCGATGGTACAAAGACTTTAGGTGTCGGCATTGCCATTGTGGTTGTCATGTTTATGTTTACCTTCTTCTACAAGCCAGGATGGGGTGCCACAGTATGGATCTACACATCCGAAATTTTCCCAATGAGTGTACGTGGTACCGCTTTCGCTATCTGCAGTAACACCCAAAGCATTGCTGGTGTTGTGATGGGCCAAGCCTTCCCATCCATGTTTGCCAAAATGGGTTTCAGTTCGTTCTATGTCTGGATGGGCGTCAATATCCTGTTGGTAATTGCTGTTTATCTTTGGTTCCCTGAAACTAAAGGTGTCCCTCTTGAAGAGATGGATGCCTTGTTTGGTGGAAAAGGCAAAACTGAAGATGTCATCCATACAGCCGAAGACCACCAATACCCAAAGAGTATTGAAAAGGTCGAAATTAAACATGACTCTTGTAGCGACTCTGATTCCAATGTATAAATTATATTTCCCTTTTTCTATTTTATTGTAACTTCTTTATATCTCTCTGTATAACTACTTTTTTTTCCTAGCCTTTTTTGAATTTGTAAATTTGTAAAATACCCTTCCTTAAATAAATAAATATCAGAAAAGAAATATATAATATAAATAAAGGTTATTTATCATCATGGGCTGAAGTTAGTATACTCTTAAAAAAAAATGGACTTTTGGATTTATACAACTGATAGTTGATACCTTCAACTTTCTGTACTTTTAACTGAGTATTTACTACTAGTTAAACAATTAGGAGTGGAATTACCAAGGAGTTTTATTTTTTTCTTTAACCACCACTTTTTTCTCGGTATTTTTTCTAAATGTTAGTGGCATCTGTAACAGCAATTTAATATTAAACTCTTCTTCTAACTTGATTATGAGAACTGAAATGATATTGCATTATTCTTGTATGTTTTCTATTTGCTATCAACATTCTTTCAAGGCTGAAAACTTCCAATTTCAGTTCTACCTCGTTTATTAGAGGATCAAGTACTTGAGTTCTTTTTTTTGTTTTGTTTTGTTTATTCGCTATTAATATAAGGTAAATAAAGTATTGAAATAAAAAAAAAAAAAAAAAAAGGAGGAAGCAAGGAAAAAGACAAAATTATGTTCCGTTTATTTGTTTGCTTTTTTCGTTTTAAAATGAAAATTCAGGTGTTTATTTAAACAAATCAAAATGAAGAGCAGAAATGTGCTGAATAAAGTATGTGTCTTACAAAGCAATATAATCAAGAAAAAGATATTTCAAAATAATACATATAACCTTCTTATGTAATCAATTGAGTTATTGGATAACTAAAAATAAGTTAAAGTGAACATTGGTCTCCTATTAATGTAAATTCCAATATACCCAAAATATGCATCAAACTCTTTCCCGCTTCAGAAAAACGATAACGCACTGATTGTTTACTCTGCAATCAAATGACGATGAACTAAATTTAACCAAAAATAAAAATCATACCAAATCTCTTTATGATGAAAATAAAAAAGCAATAATTGCTTTAATTAATAACAACAATTTACGTGAAAATATATACCTTTCATCTCCTCTATAGAATGCTATAAGGAGTATATTTATATATACAATGAAACAACTTTTATATCTTCATCATAGTCCCTTATTAATTCATAAAGGGATAAAAGTAATACTTGAGAGATGAGTTTCTATAAATTGAAAACGTTATATTTATGCAGCTATTTTTGGCAACTATTTTTAATAATAATTTACTATAAATTTGCATAAAACATCTTTTTATATTTAGAGACCCTTAAGAACAATATTACCGCCTTTATTACTTTATTAGTTAAAAGATATAATGGAATGACAAAAGGAGTAAAGAAATAATATAAATAAGCACTTCATGCTGTTTAGTTTTATTTTTTTTTTCTAATGTATAAATACATAAATAAATAAACACGTATAAACTTATATAAATATCTCATACTTAATACCTTATTCTTCTTTTTCTTCTAACAATTTAATAATTTAATAATAATAACAACAATGAGCCAAGATCCAAAGAACTCAAAATTACCATTACCAATCAAGCCACCAAAATCAGCTTCTGAAGCATTCTCTACTTACTCTTTATTTAATCAAAATCCAATCAATTTATTATTCAGTAAGGATAGAAAGTGTTCATTTGATGGAATAGCAGTCGATAAGCAGCAACAACAACACTTCTGGAGACGCGCCTCTCTACCAGAATCAAATGACATTTGTTCAAAATGCCACACAAAGGCAATAACGAATTACTCCACCCAACCATGCGGGCACAGAATTTGTCAAAATTGCACTCTGTCGCTTGAAGTACCAATTTCCATTTATGCATCATGTTCCATCTGTGTGTCTTTACAGGTAATTTATACATATATGTACATAGTATATAGGGTTTAACGATTTATTATAGGAAGCAACATTCTCCTTAACACCACCACCATTATCATATCAAGTAGATGATTCTTTACTTCAACAACCTCTCTTCCCTTTTACTTTAAAAACTAATAAATCCCCTTCCGTCTCCTCTAAATTTGATTTCATCTCCTTGTTAGATCAAGGTTATTACTGTGCAAAAGTATCAAATGTAAGCTGCTTTTGTATTTATTTATGGTTATATATATGGTTATATCTGATATATGCATAACATTTAGATACCTTGGGATGTATCACAGAATGATATCCGTGCCATGTTTATAAATCAGAACATACCTGAATTATCTGTACACGTACAATCTATCCATGTAAGTATAATTAATTATACTTTTTTTTCAACTCCTTAATAATTAAACCCCCTTAGATTATGATGGACCGAATGACAGGAAAAACCCTGTCAGATTGCTTTGTTGAATTTAAAACTGAAAATGATCTAAAACAAGCCATTGAGATGGGTAATCAAAAACATATCAAGGGTCGTATTGTCAGTGTATTTCGTTATAAATATGAGGATATGATGAAATGGATCTTTCCTAAATGGTCAGGCCATTTCATGGAAAATACTGCTGTACCAACAAAACAGAATCATAATACTCCGTTTGTAACAAAAGAAGAGATTAATTCACTTTTGGTAATTTGTAAAAACTATAAGGTGAGTTCCACAAATATCTTTATTTTCTACATGATGTTTATTGAAATGGTTATATTTAGCTCCATTTTTCAAGAAAATGCGCAGAGAGACCTTTTGAGAATATCGTTAGCATTGTTGAAAAGTATCCTTGGCATCAACCTGAATTAGTACCAACTATTCAAAGAGACCACGTTTATGAATTGTTAAAGTTAGCAATAGGTATTGTTATTATTACTTTTATTTTGCAAATTATCCTCAAAAACTAACATATTTTTTATTAGACTCTCTTAAAATCCATTTAGCTAAATCTACCGTACATATCGAACCCACCTTACTGCAGAGAATGGCACGAGTAGGTGAATCGTGTCCTGGTTTTACCGAAAAACAAAAGCTGACTTTACTCTACACTGCAAACCTCGCTCTATCATCACCCATTAAGGATACTCGCTCCTATTACGAATATTATCATAATGAAATGATTCTGTCAGATGATGGAAGTTCAATGACTTCTTCCTGCTCGACATCTTCATCCACATTTTCTTTATCTTTTGCAGAAGTAGCTGCACAGACCAATGAAATATTCAATCATTAGAAAATACAAAATTAATAATAAATAGAATCTAATAATGAAGAGTAAAAATAATAAATTATATATTTTAAAGAATGATATATTCTTTATTGATGAAGTAAGTCTCTGCTTTTCTTTTGTATTTACATTTTAATAATGAGTAGTGCTGTTTTTGTTCTTTTTCTTTTGTGAGCAAATTTAATCATATGTCCATATATTTTCTTGCTCGTCCATATCTTCATCTTCATCATCATCATATTCGTCTTGATCTTCCATAGTAGGCGGATTATTTTGAAAGCTAATGGTAGTACTACTTTCACCATTATTTCGATGGCCATTCGCACGATTACTATTCATTTGCTCATGCACTTCTGCCTGTCGTTGTAATAATTGCTCCTCAGAGACTAGCTCATCTCCATCCTCTTCATCTCCATCTTGATCTTGATCTTCCAATCCATCTTCAGGGAGCATGAAATCATCTATTAACTCGGTTTCAACCACTGTTTTGAACAACTCATTCTACAAAAGCGGTTGTTATTATCGATTCTTCATTTATATATAGGCTATGGGCATATACCTTTTTCGTAAGCACATTATCCATTAATCCCTCCTCAATTGTATCTTTAATAACCACGGTATGAATATACACCTGTTTGAATTGTGTCATACGATGAATACGAGCAATAGCCTGCTCCATCGTAGCTACATATACAATACTTTAATTCCCTTTTCTTGCTTTTCTCTCTCTAATGTAAACATTACCTGGATTCCACCATCGATCCATAATAATCATATGATTTGCAGTTTGCAAATTCAACCCAACACCACCAGCCTTTAATGACATTACCAATACTCTTGACGATATGTCATGATTGAAATTTCTTAGCGCCAATTTGCGGTGATATGTTGTTAATCCACCATGATCTAGAAAGAAATTAGCCTTGTGGTACTATTATTTGGAAAGAGATATACTAACAGCAATAATGTTTTATTGTAGCTTTTGTCAACACTTCACTGATTCTATCCACCAAATCAATGAACTTTTGAAAATATGTGTTAACATGCGACAAGTAAACAAAGTGTACCATCTTACCTGTGACACAATAACAACTTTATCTGTTCTGTTATTATTTAGTAGTGTTTTTAAAAATGAGGTGAGCCATATCACTTTTGTTGAGTGTTTTCTATATGGCAACTTTATTAAGGCATCCGTATTGATGGGTTCCAACAAGTTGCCAAATTGATCACTGAATTAAAAAGAAAAGTCTTTAGCACATATGACTTTCCCAATATCTCATTTTTACACTTTACTAATAACTGTCAATTAATCCATAAACCTCATTCAGTTCAGTTCCTTCATCTGCATTATATCCCTCTACCCCTTCTTCAGGCACACCCTCTTGATACATGCCTTCCACCACAGCCTCTTCATCTCCTCTTCTTACATGAGGAATAATCTCTGGAAACTTCTTCAAGATAATGTTAAAGTGACCACACACCTGCTTTAAGCGTAAATAGATCAAAGCAGAGGCTCTTTGCGATCGACCATAATCGCTGGTAGCTTTCCATGTTTTAATCTGTGTATATAGTAATCGTTCAAGGTAATCATAAAGTGCCTTTTCCTCTTCACTAAATTCAAGAACAATACGATTCTCAGTCTTTGGCATCATCATCAAATGGTCCGAGAGTAACTCTTTAGTACGACGGATCATGCGAGAATGAAGGATACGCTTCACATAAGTCTCATTACGTCTTAGCTTTGAGTCCAATGGGATCTCGAGGAATGTAAAGATGGGATATAATTCTGTAATTTCATTCTAATGAAAATGGCCATTATTTGAGTCCCTCTCTCTTTTCTTCAATCATATATCATCTCCTTTCTCCTCTCTTTACCTGAAGTGGTGTACCAGTAACACACCATTTAAATCTTGCCCTTAAATCCGATACAGAGTCAAAGATTTGTGAATTTAACGAACGAATATGATTTGCCTCATCCAAAATAATACGATGCCAATCGATTGAATAAAGTAAGGAAATACTTGGGTTGGTCGTTGATTGCTGCTTTCTCCATTCTGTTCTGATTTGAGCATAAGTTGTAATTACCACACGAAATAGAGCCTCTATAAATAACATCACTAATCAACCAACCATCCTCTTTACTGTTGTATGTTGACTCACGTTCCAATAAATGTGCGTTTTCTTGCTGATAAATCAAATACGGCAAACTTCCAAATGTTGTTTTTGATCTGATTTCATCGCCCCATTGATCAGCGATCTAATGATTATAAACGATCGATATAAACGATCGATACAAATGATATAATGTACTTACACTACGTGAGGGTACAACAACAAGTGTAGCTGATCGAATGGCTAACTTTGGTTGTTGTTTCATCACTACTGCGAGCATCTGTAGTGTCTTTTTTTTATAACCGTAATATGTTGTCAATACATCACTATATCTTATAATATTATTTGCATTCTAACCTTCCCTAAGCCCATCTATTATTTATTAATTTATTCAAAAATGTTGTTTATTTATAGAATAAAGAAAAGACTTACTTCGTCTGCTAAAATACCACCTCGATATGCTCTTTCCATATAGATCATTTTATCGATACCTTCTTCTTGATGGGGTTTTAACTTGATCTCTGGTCTTAGACTAGCATGGACTTTTTTTTTTAAAAAAAACAAGTAAATGGCTTGTTTTAAAAAAAAGAGGCTTAGTTCATGAACTTACTGGCATTCATACTGAGTTGGGGTAGTTTTTCAACATCATCAAGATCTGAAATAATAATACTATCTCTATCTATAGTATTACACACGTTAATAAAAAGAAGATACCCCTGTCAAAGTTTATTACCTCTTAACCATGTGAGATCATCAATTCCATGATAAACGCCACCCATGTCAATATAAAAATAATACGTAGTTTGACTGTTCCAACGATCAGGATGTTCAAGTACGACTCTTGTCAATAGACCACTCAAGTCATCAGAAAGATGAACATGGAAGAGTAAGGATGGTGCATCGACGGCATTACGAACAAGTAAACGGATCGAGTCACGATCTCCATGCTCACAAAGGTAACAGTTTGGATATACTAATTCTGGAAGCAAAGGCATATTTTCCTTTTTATTTTTTTTTTTTTTCTTTATCAAGTCAACAACACGAAAAAAAGGAGAAAGGGGAGAAATAATGCACACTTGAAGGGAACCTAACCAATCAAAACAATCTTTTTGCTTGTTTCACTTGTTGACGTGACTATAAAGAGAAGTGTTTTTCTTTTATTAAAGTGAAAATAAATGCCTTTCATACCATTTATTAAAATGAATCCCTTTCTCAATGGCGCAAATCAAAGTGTTACACATAAAACACGATACTAGAAAGTATTTTACACCAATTGATAAAGAAAGACGACTAGTGCTTAAGTAAGCATCATTGTAAGAATAAGTGACTTGCTAAAATAAAATACATCCTCTTATTCTCATGTAGAGGAAGTGACAAATATTTCTTAAAGCAAGTCTAGATGTAGATGCTATAACTGAGATGATAACTTGTTCATTTTAATAAAATGGGAACAACAAGTGCAGATTCTACTACCATCTTTAGAGATATAGGAAATGTTGTCATGAATTTTGCCTTGTCAATGGTTATTTCTTTTCTTTTCTGATAACCAACTCCTTTTTTTTTTTATATATAAATATACATCAAATATATTTTATAAAAATACACCATTCTCTGTTATATCCATCATTTAGACGTGATGTATTCAAACAAGTAATAAATGATAAGACACAGAAGAAAAGACTTCTGTCATATCTAAATGAGTTTCCATGTGTGACTGTTTCGCTTGTAGTCACAAATTCTTTTTTTTTTTACTTTTTCTCTTTTTTCCTTGTTCCAGTTACTGTGCGATCACTTCCTAAATGTCAAGCTACGAAAGTAAAGGATCTAACAGAAAAGGCAACAATGCCAAGAAAGGGCAAGCACATCAAAACACAACGAGTTGGAAGCCCAACAAGAACTCTAAAAAGACTCGTGAGATCAACGCATTACCAGTTTATGGTCTCTGTCAACGTTGCACTGATGTTATTCTGTGGCGTAAAAAGTATAGAAAATATAAGCCTTTGACAACTGTAAAGAAATGGTAAACTATATCTATATAAATCTATTAATAGGATCTATATTTACCTCATATTATGTTTATGTTTATAGTACAGGATGTCAAGAAAAGGCTATCAAAGAAGCCTATCATGTCCTTTGCGATAACTGCGCAAGATCAAAAAAAGTATGTGCAAAGTGTCTTGAATCAAAGGAGATCCTTGTGTCCAAGGATGAAATTAAGACTGCTGCAGATGAAGTAAAGGAAGGACAAGAGTTGGAACGCATGTTGAATAGAATGTCACTTCGCCAGAGAAGAAGTTATTTACGTAAACTGGAAAGAGGTGATGATGTATCTGGTATTCAAGAATCCAACTTTGATGATAGTGATTTTGATTTTGATGACAGTGACTTGGATGAGGATGATTTAGAAGATGTTGAGGAAGAAGAAGAAGAAAAGGACGATCAATAACTTTGTAAATAAAAAACAAGCGATCATTTGCTCGAATACCATTCTATTTTCTAATAATTTGCTTTATATAACATATAATAAAAATAAAAATGATAGTTTAGATAAAAAGCTTGAAAGGATAACCACCATTCTTGATCTTAAAAAGAGCAAGTAAACAACTGAAGATAAAAATAACTGCTGCCATCCAAACATAAGCACCAGTGCGTTGGGCTGCTTGATTGTTGAGTTTTGGTACCGAGATAATCAATGCGCCAAGTGAGAGTGCAAGTGAACCATCTATTTACCAAATAGAATAAGCATAATGTCACTTTTTAAATGGAATATACTTACAGATACCAGCAACAAGCTGTGCCTCTACACCGTATTGATTCGAGAATCTATTAAGAGGATGAATAATGAGCTAGATGATCCTACTACACAATAATACTGCCTTACCCTGATGCAATATAGTTCAATTGACCATTGGGTCCGGGCATGATGTAAGGTGGGTTACGAATACGATTCCACATATAACCAGAATTCATTGTCAAGATGAATAAGATTGAAATAAGAGCCCATGTATTCTTATGACTGAGGATAGAACCAAAGTTACGATAGAGAAGCTTAAGAATGGCTGCTGCACCAACTGCCAAGAATATCTTTCCACCAAGTACAGTATAATTGATGGGTCGAGTAACCTTGACCTTATGTCCACTTTCGTTGGTTAAGAACTCTGCGAATGATTCTGCAGTAAAACCACTATAAATAGTTGTCAATATTATATTCATTAGAGTTGTATCTGTTCCTTACTGTTTAGCTAATTCGTATTTAACATATTCTTTGTTTTGTCCTGCTTCTTGAGGAGGAAAGTAGAACACGTTGGGTGCTGACATGAGTCCAAGCTAATATCAAATGATGTGTATTAGTGTACATGTCTCTCTATTTACCGACAAGGAACACAGTTAAACTGTGCATCAGTAGCAGTCAACAATACAACCATGCCATAATTACGTTTTCCTTCAGTGAATCTATCGTAACTATTCGAGTTGAGTTTGATAAGTCCACTGCCTTCACTAGCAAGTGAGACAAGTTTTTCCTTTTTAGGATCGCTTTGTGCTAAAGCCAATCCTATAAGTATAAATTGGATGAAAGCTACTATAAGCTTCATTTGTGCTTTTTGGAAATAAAAATACAAGTTTTAAAGATATAAAATAAGCCAAGCTTTATTATTTTATTTAATTTACTTTTGTTTGCAAGATATTATTGGCGGATGTGAATTATACACCCGCAAATGTATTTTAGCAGCCAATCAACTCGTGTTAATAAAAAGCACTTTTGCTCTCAACTCGAAGAGAAATACACGTCTTTTACAAGCGACTTAGCAGTTGAAATTAACCAGCAAATCCTATTGCTAAGATGGTCTAGTTCAGAAAAGGTTGTAAGGAACGAATATTAAAATATTGAATCATTTTTTACTGTACCAAGTCACGATAACAAGTGACAGTTAAGAAATGCTATCAATGTCAGAGCAGGAACAAATAACTTCTTGTTGCAGAATGTAAGTAAAAAATACTTGTTTTTATATCCTTTTTTCCCTTCTCTTTATTACATCTCGTTACACAGGACAAAACGGCTTTTTTACACTTCGAAATCCCATTATTTATTTTAAAACAGTGCAAGTTATTATTTATTTATTTATTTCCTCCTTCTTCATCATTGTTCTCTTATGATTCTGCTCTTGGCCAGCCCTTGTTAAAGACTACATATCTACTTGAATCTATTTCGATAGTAAATCTTAAGATATACTCTGCTTTAATTAATGTACACGCTAAGTTGCTGCTTTCATGCTATCTTGGTTCTACACAAGCTGTAGAAGGGTTTTTCATCAAGAAGAGGGTAAAAGAAATGATAAATTGGTACGTTAGACTCTAACTTACGAGGATTTTAGGAAATTACTAAAAAAAATAGAAAAAGCACTACACTCTATCTAGACGCTTTACTGTGTAGTATCACCGTTTTCTTGTAATATCCACATAGTATAATAGATTATTGGGAAATACAATATTTGCAACAAGCTAGGACTCACGGTAACGAGTTGAAAAATTTTATACTGAAACTTGATTTTGAGTTTAATCTGAGGTATCCAAGGACACAATACCAGTTCTTTCTAGAAAGCTATCGAATTTACGTACATCCTGTCAGACTACCACCTGGATTTGCCCAATCCGTATCAAATAGTCATGTTTCATTGGAGCATCTACACAACGATTTTTATGTTGAAATATACCAGCAGATAATTATAACATTTTTAAAGCATTACATCATAAACAATTATCCAGAAATAACAGCTGAAATTACTAAAACTATTGTTGAGGACTATGAGTGGCAAATATCAATGTGAACATCTGAAGAAGGTAGTTTTAACAGAGAGGAAAATGTTGAAAGAGGTTTCTACCCTTCGCATCAAATTAAAAAGCATATTTTCTTTTAAAATAGTGAGTGATACCATACGATGATCTGAATCAAAGAGGTTACTCCAAAATCCAAAATCTTTTACAAAATACCAAGATTATCCATTCAAATGCACTTGAACATCGTCATCACTTTGTAAATACATCAACTATGCCAATAATAAAAAAAACTCATTGGTTTTCTTATTTATTTGTTTGTTTGTTTCTAACATCATTTATACACTTTTGACATTCCCAAAAAAAAAAGAATTATATAATAAAATATAGAATGAATTTATGCAATCTCCTCAAACTCAACATAGTTTGCCTTCTCCAAATCCTCAGCATAAGCATCACGAACATGGGAAACCAATTCGTGCAAGTTGGAAAGACCAGTCTTTAATGCTTCAATTGCATTTGTTTTCTCTACAATACAACCAAATCAGCCTTCATTTCTTATTATTAATATTAAGGTTTACCTGTTGTTTGGATGCGGACATTCATTTTTGCAACGGAAGGATGGGGAATAGAGTAACCACAGAAATCAACATCAGGGCTAAACATGACAATAATAGATATAAATATATGATAAATTCTCTATAGTTTATAGATTCAGTGCTTACAATTTCGATCTTATCAGCACTGACAGCCAAATCTGGTTCTTCGTCCATTTCTTCATCAGACTCTTCTTGTTCTTCAACTTCTGAAGTCTCCTCATCAACGTCCATTACATCCTTGTTTTCGTCAACATGTTGTTCTTCTTTAATTGCAGGTGCCATTTTTATGTTTATGATTATATGTGTAAAGTTGTTATTAAAGCAAATGTATATGTTTTTTTTTAAAACTTGTCTTTTTTTTCAAAAAAAAGGACATTTACTCGTGACTGAAAGTGGCTTGTCACTTTCTGTGCTGTGTTTGAAATACACTTCATTCATTTGACATGTTGATATGATGATTGTTTTTCGATGTAAAGAGATGGTATGATTCATAGTCATTTATATTGGTTTTATTATATTTGTTTACTATTATGGTTTTTTCTGTAAATGTAAATGCAAATTGTTTTCAAAATAAAGACCTAGCAACTTTAAACACCCTTCTCAAACCAGCAATATTGAATATTTTTTTAGTAATCATATATTTATTTTTAAATTACACACAACTGAATTGCATTATCTTTGTCTAAATACCCCGGTGGGATAATTAATGCTAGCAGAAATAGCTTGTGTTGGACCATTACATCCAGATTTGGCTAGGCAGTAATATTCATTATATCTGACACCCTTCTTCAGCTTATTATTGCCTGAATTTCTTGGGATAGCAAATGCAGCAACTGTTTTGGTGGCATTTATCGTTTTTGTTTTTGTCGTTGTAATAATAGTTGAAATTACTCTTGTCTTTGTTACCCTTATTGTAGTCGTTGTAGTGACCGATTTGGTTTCTCTTGTGCCAGACAGCGAACAAATGTAATGTACTTTGCCCACATTCTGTTGGATCAAGCGACAGTCATACTTGTCTCCGATAGATGTTATAAGATATCGAATAACGTATCTTGGAGAGCTATATACAGAGACATTTGGATATAATCGAGAGTTACATGAAGTGCTAACAAAAGTACCGTTATTAACACCAATTATATTCGCACTACTCATAGTATAACGACATCCGTGGTAGGCTACAGTAACGTCAATATGATTGTAATGTAGTGGTTTTAAAAACGTGACTCTGAATTCATAAGCACTGACACCTGCTAATGTAAAGAAGAGGAGTACTATTAAGGGAACCATTTTTCTTGAAAGTAAAAGAGAAGAATGGTTTATTTAATAAAGGAAACAGCCATGTAAAGTTATTAGAGAATATTAATGCCCCTCTTTCCCTCTCTGTGTGTATGATGAAGAAATCAAAATAAATGTCTTTTATTCGGTTTTATGCTTATAGAAGAGCAAAATAAAACAACAAAAGTTTGAAGAGGTAAAAATAGGATTTAATCAACTCGGAAAAACCGATCCTGTAAATATGATATATACTTTTAGTTTTAGTCTTTGTCATGAATGAAATCATTAAATGAAACCATGATTTACCTTCGAGCATCCTTTAATCCTAACTATTATAAAGTCAAAGTAT
>MU622259.1:213357-250665 GCA_025399235.1 Backusella circina FSU 941
ACACACACACACACACACAAACTATAAATCCCTTTTATTTTTTCAATCTTATTCACTACTCACCTTTCAGATATATCTAAAATAGAAGCATCCATGTATGATTCTTCCATATATTCATGACTTGTATTTTGAGAACTGTTATTTGAAGTAAGAGATGCGGAAGATATCATGGATGGAGTTCTTTGGCGTAATAAGTTTGAATGAAAAGAAGACGCAATATCATCCATAACTGATGTAGCGGAGCTGTTTGATGGAGCTAGGGTGGCGTCATAATAAGGTGAATAAGGTCGAGATTCGTCACCTATAAAACAATCCATGGAAGACATCCATAATTCAAACCTTGAAGAGAGTGGTACTTTTGTAAGGTACTGTCGTGTTATTATTCTTTCTTTTTCTTCTTTCTCTTGTAATTTTGTAGACACTGATAGTTCCTGCAGTGCTTTTTGTATTTGCTTTTGCTGTACTTTTAATCTTTCCTGCTCTGCAGTGTTATTAACGTAACATATATCGTACAAGCTCATAGTAGCTGAAAATAATAATAGTAATGATAATAATAAAGAAGATAAGATATAAATTGATTAGGATATTAAAAGTAAATATTTATATATAAAGGATTGTAGGACTTCAAAAGAGTGATATGACTATAATAATAAAACAATGAGGGAGAAGTCTAATAAATAAGAGAAAAAGAAAAAATAAAAAAATAAAATAGAGGGAGAAATCAAATAGTTACTTTTATATATTCCAGTCTCAAATGATTTCTTTTTAGGAGCGATCATTGTGAAAGAAAAAAGAGAAGGGGGTAAAAAGTTATCGTGGGATCAAGTGATACTTTTCACTAAACCGAGGGGGTAATCTATTCACTAAGTAAAAAAAGAAGGGGTTGCAGGAGGTAATGCATTGTAATAATTACAGTAACTGGAATAAACGTTGCTAATTTGACATTTCTGTCACCGATAATAAGCTCTTTGATGTTCTAATCATGGAATGAAATAAGCACAATTAATGAAGTACATTTTATGTATTAAAAAGCAACCATAGTCTAATAAGTACACCACTCTCTTTCTCTTTTCTTTTCTCTACATATTCATTGTTATATAATAAATTAGTTACATTATAGTACATATACACTATGCTAAAAGACAGTAAGTATATTCAGCTGTGAGTTTTTACACACACCGAACATACAGGACGATTGAGTAGTTTTGATTCGATTTTCTTTTCAATTATATCAATTTCAAGATATAACATCATTTCTTTAATGCATTGTACTTAGCACGCTGACCTTCTTATTTGTTTAAGAAAAAGTATGTGCAGCGCTATTATTCAATAATTTTAATACCAATCAATGTCGGGTTTCGACAAGCTTGGGCCATTTTAGAGGAGGTCGATCCTTTTTACGTATTAAGCTTTTTTTGGTCTATTTAAATTCATAAAAGGAAAATATTATATATTAAATAGAACTCACGCTACTGTTCATACTAAGCAAAGCTAACCATGTATCTTTTTTTTTAGAACAATACAAATCAGATCAAAGGGAAAATTCAAACTATACTTTTATTAACTTTCTGAACCAAAAGAAAAAAAAAAAAGAAAAAATGACATTAATAAAAGGAAGAAGAAAAAAAAAAGAGTATGAAAACAGTCAAGGAGCTCATTCTCTGTTAAATTTAATTAAAAATTTATATCATTTAATTCTTTTGTGCAACTATTTTTTCATTACCTTCACAACAGCAACGTGTCTCAACCATATGCATGTTAAACGGGATATGCAGAATCTTTTTTATTCTTTTATTTGTTGGATCGTCTTTTGTTTTACTGTTGTAATAGAGAAAAACGATTTGATTGGTACAAGGATTCACTGACAAAAAAGAAAAAGAAGAGTTATTTAAAGTTTTACCATTTTTGGAGATATTTATAAAAACCTCGGTTTCCACTTTTTTTTTTCAATTATATATATATTTATATATACGTCACATGAATGAAGAGCAATACCCAGGATACGGTTTTGGGTGGCGTAAATATATCTTATTTTAAATGTAATTGGATTTTCTCCCCCATCTTTTCTAGCTTTTTTTCTCCCTAAAAAGCATCCATTTTAGGTTAAAAAAATTAGAAAAAATCAATATAGACAAAAAGAAATGCAATAACTAAAAGAGAGAGAGAGAAAAAGAAATAAATAAAGGGTTGTTAGCATGTAAGCTAAAAATGATCTGATCCAATGATGAAGATAGAAATATACCTGCTATTACTTTACATATTATCATACCTCCATGTTCTTTATGATTTCCAAATACTCTTTTTTTTTTTGCTTTAAATTGACGATGACGATGATGACGATTAAGTAACAGACGAACGAACGGAAGTGCCCATTGTCAAACTAATTGGATCTCCGTTTATACAAACAAGACAGGGTAAAAGAAAATGCTCGTGCGTAGATTGACGCTGAATGAATTACTATACGTTTAGTGGTAATTTAAAAGGAAGATACTCAAAGTAAAAAGAAAAAAAAGGCATAGAAAAAGTAACTAATTCAGAAAATATAAGAGAAATAGAGTTCAATGAGACTTTATCTACATGTAAAAACGATGAGTATACACTCTTTTCAATGCTTTTTAATAACAAAAACGATATAAATAGAAGATAAATAACCTTCAATAGCTGTACTTATAAAGTAATTTCCAATTAATATTTGATAAAAATGATAGCATACATTTCTGTTTAGAAGATGATCCGCCTTCCAAATACAGTGTACGATCTTTTTTTTCAGCCATTCATAATCTTTTCTGTCTTGTAAAAAAAACACCAGGAACTCACGACAAGGGGATGAGAGATCCTATTCAATAGCGGAGGTTTGATGCTGGCGAATAGACTTTTCTGCAAACTACAATAATGGAGTTTCAATAAAAAAAAAATTTGAACGGATACCCTTCTGTCATTTCATTTGTTTTTTCATTTGTTTTATTTTTTTAAAAAAGAAAAAAAAAAACAAGATTGAGTATACTTCCTCTTCTCTCATTTTATACTTTTCTTTTATTTCTCTCTCTTTTTTAAAATAATAATAATAGTATAATGATACCTCCTATTCAATCGCCACACTTTTTATCCGAATGGACAGACGCTATTGTCCATCTTCAACTTGAACATATCAAAATACTCTTAAATTTCGATCCACAACTATTATGGACACAGCTACCTTATACCCTTGATTATGGAAATGAATTATACATAGAGTTGATCCAATCACTCAGATTGGGAAGCTCAGTACAGCCTCTTTCAGCTCTTCAATACTGCATCATTCAATATCATCAACCAGAAAACCGCGAAGAAAAATATAACATCATATCCTATCTGATAGAAGTATGTTGAATAAGGAATCCAATAATCTATTATCACTAAATAGAAATATATATAAATATATATAGAAATCAACAGTAGAAGATCTCAACACTCACTATTGGGGCGATTGTAATAATTCAACTATACATCTCGTTTGCTTTATGGGACAGTTGGATGTTTTAGATTTACTTTTAAAAAAAGGTGTATACACATCCATAAAGAACGATCTTGGTTTTTCACCATGCCATGTGGCATCAAATCAAGCTATCCTAGATGGAATCTCCTTCTATGAACAAAAGAGAGAACAGCAGGAGCGTGATAAAAATTCAGGTACCAATACCGCATTACAAAAGTTCAAGCTGCTACGGGACCTTGCCGAAGGCTCCATGAACAACAAACCAACAAATAGACCTACCTTCAACCCACATTATTTTCGCACAGGTCATGTGAAGGAAGCCAAAAAGTTTTTGACAACAGAGGTACAAGAAGAGAGAAGAAGAGCTCAGACACACATGGAGGAGGTGGCTCAATTAGCAAAGAAATTGGCCGTAAAGAACAATCTGAAGCAATTTGAACAACATGAAGACCTTCTACCACAGCGGCAACAACAAGACATTATACACCGTCGTCGATTGTCATTTCATCCCATTATGAAGTCCTCCGAGTCCTCCATATCAAAACGCGATTCTGCCATCATCTCTGCTTTAAAAAAGAATACTTTGGTATCATCAAGTATACTTCGACAGCAATTGAATGACGGTGAGAGCATAGAATTTACCGATGACTCCATCATTGCTGAACTCTATTCGAGCAGACCTTCCACAATTATAGAAGAGCGTCTATCAGAAGAGGAAAAAAGACCGGAGGTACGTGGTACGATGGATTCTACTACTATAGAAGAGAAAAGAAAACAAGAACCGGAGGTGTTTCACAAAGACCAAGTAAACAAGCAAGAAGATTCCACTGCACCACCACCGCCAGATATTGAATACTTTCCCTCCACAACCGAATCCATACTAGATGCGTATACACCCGCTAGTTTAGATATCGAGATGTGTAGAAAAGCGTTGCATGAAACAAAAATCATTGAAGATGAAATTGATCTCTTGCTTGCAGAAACCGAAGCTTCTTCCTCCAATAGTGATGGTGACATGTCCTCCGATGGCTATTCTGATGATGAGTCCATCTACATCTCATCTGAAGAAGTTTGGAAGGAAGACCGATGTACGGAAACAGAAGTCGGAATGCATCAAGACTTGGAACAGCAGGAAAACATGTATAGGGTTCCATCTTTGCAGCCAATCACCCCATCTTCATTCACCCCCAGTTTCTGTATTGATCGTGAATATGATGACATGGAATCGAGAAAGCACAGTTGTGGTAGTCAAAAATCTCTATGGACAACCAGTATGATCCTGTGGTCTTCTAATCTAGACGATGGTTCAAATAAGTCGGAAGGCAGTAGTGAGAACCAGTTTAACGAGTTGTACATTGAAGAAGAAGAACAGTATCAAAATGTAGAGCAGCGCATGAACGATGAAACTATACCAACAATATCAAAGGAAAAAGAGCAAGAAAAAGAACAGGAACAAGAAGAACAAGAAGAAGAAGTGGAGGAGGATTTTCGCAGATTCAGAAACACATTAGATATCAGTGATGAAGATATGACACTAATGATCCGTTCAAGTTCCATCAGAAAATCTGCCGAAAGAGGAGGGCCCACCACCATCCGATCAAGCGCGGACCTTAATGTTGGTTTACTTTCCACAGAAGACCTGTTATCAGGTGCAAGTAGCGCCAGAAGCAGCAGCTCCATCAAAACCATGGATGCCATCTTCTACATGCCAGACCCACCTGATCGAAAACAACCAGACGACATTTCTGACTTTTACCCACCTCCACCTCCACCCACCGCACCTGTCATGATGGAGATGCCACCGCCCGAAGACTATCATACATGTGAGGAAAAACAGGGCAAATTGCATGTCCACATTCGCGGTGTCCAAGATATTAAGCTACCCCTCCCCAAAGAACCTACCTTAGTCCGCTGTGTTGTCAGTGATGGACGCTTCGAGTACATGACCGATTATAAAATACTCGACACTGACATTGAATTTGATCACAAATGCTCCATTGACATCTATCCCGGTATGAGCATCACCGTATCACTCCATGTGCACCCCGATTACATATCCGTACCCAAGGCCCCACCACTTATGAGTCTATTAAGAAAGCAACGCAACTGCTTCTCTAACTACATCTCCAAGGTCGACGGTGCCATTGGACTCGCCTTTTGTGACATTTCCAACTGTCTACCAGTATGCCACGAAGAGTACTATAGAGCTAGCATCTGCTGTTTCAATACATGGTATGCAAGGAGCTTTATTGAGCGTCATACTCGAAAGAGGAATACACTGAATGAGGATTTACTTGATATTGCTGGGAAATTTGATTTGGATATGTTTTATTCGCCTGCATGATTTTCTCTTGGAAATAAAAATGAGTTCCAAAAGAATTTTCTAAAGGATTTTTTTTTTTTTCTTTTCTCTCTGTTCATCTACGTAATAAACACACACTTTATATTTTTTTTTATTATTTTTATTCCAATCCATATTAGCACAGGAAAAAAAAAAAAAAAAAAAAAAAAAAAAAAAAAAAAAAAGGCATCATGAATCCTTTATTGTTGTACAAAAGAAGTGTTTATATGTTTATTTATTTATTCAAACTTCTATATGTGTTGCTGTTTTGTTTCCTTTCCTTATCCACTTTAAAAAATATTACGAAAATTAGAGTTGTTATTTACTTTAGAAATCTTCGCCTTGATCAGCAAAGAAATGGGTATAGGTAATAACTAGTAATAATAATAATATAAATACACACACACACACACACACACACACACACACACTTTTATAATTGCACTTACTTGTTCCGTATACCAAAATACCACCAATGATACTCATTACCATGGCAGGTGCAGTGATCTTGATATATTCACTCCGTTAGTTTATCTAATTATGAATGGCTTTTTCTTCTTCTTACCACTTCAGCATGTGCTAAAACAAAGGGTAGGCCTAAAAACACAAGATATGAATGCCTTTCTTTCAACTTAAACCCCACCACTACTTACAGAAACCTGTTACAATAAACATGCCGGTGATAAAATGACCTGCATCAATAGGACCACTAAAAAACAGGGTGAACAAAAAATGAAATAAAATATTAAAAAAAAGGGAGGTGGGTTGCTCCATGTACCTATTGTAATCTGACATGATGTCGTCATCTCCAGCACATCTTCCACATAAAGCATTGGGTAAAGGTGCAAGTATATAAGTAGCGACTATATTTCAGTTGCTTTAATAAAGTGACTTTACTGCTATTTGTTATTATTTTACCAACTAACAAAGGCCACCAGTTACTAAGAAAAGGTCAGCTCATTTCCTTTTAAATGTATAGTTTAAACACACAACTTACGAGTAAAGTGCACAAGATAAGATAACTAGAAGGAATCCAATAGCCAAAACAAACGCCAAGGCAATGATACTAAACAAGAAAGTTTAAGCAAAATAAAAGAAAGAAGATACAAACATACGCTAAAAAGAGAAAAAGGGATAAGCAAAACTCTTCTTTTACAAGGAGAGAAAAAGAGACACTTACTTCTTAAACCTGCCATTTGTTGTAAAAAATAGTGAAAGAGAGAGAGGGAAAAAATAAGAAAGAAAAATAAAAAAGAAAGAATTTGTTTGTGTGCGGGATTGAAGTTGATGCTATCTATATATATAATTTCCGGACTGATTCGTCTCTTACTTTTTCCGGGAAAATAAAGAAAGAGACAGCAAAGAGCATCACATAACAGAAGGAAAAGAGTATCCAGTCTGGACATAGATTGATCTCTTTGTTCTTTACAGTAATAATAATTACCTTAAACGCATTGCGGTAAATAAAAAAATACACGCCTATTTCTGTGGGTTTTTGTTTTTATTTTATATTTTCGTTTCTTGCTTTCCTAATAATAAATATGAGCTGTCCTACCTTTAAAGTCTCTGTGGGGATTCCAGTATTTGGGCTTGGTTTCACCTCTTCCAACCAGTTAATCGTGGGTGGTGGTGGTGGACCAGGTCGTTCAGGTGTGAAGAACAAACTTGTAAGTTATGTTCTATTCAACAAAGACTTTTGTATTCTAAAATGTATATAATCTTCTAGTCATCATTCAAGATTGATTCTCGTAGAAAAGACCTAGAAGAAGATGCCGTCTTTCCCTTTGGAGCAGATGAAGACGCGCCAATGTGTTTGGATATTCACCCACAGGTAAAGTATATATATATAAAGAAGAAGAATGTATGTATTCCAGGAGTAAACAAACAATGATTATAGCAAGACATTGTTATTGCGGGTGTAAATGGCTCAGAAGAGGATATCAAGGCTGGAAACAATGAAAATTGTCGTATGTTTAAAGTTACAGAGGACAGGTATATAACAAAAATGCTATACATGTGTTTATGGTTTTTTTTTTTTTTATGTTAAGAAAATGTGTGTAACTTAGTATCGAAAAAGTCAATTCACTCAAGACTGTTACCAGTAAAAATGTAGAAGATTATCAGGTAAATAAGAACAAAGAGATATGAAATGTGTGTGTGCTTATATTTTCTTTATATGTTCTACTAGAAAGTGGTTCGTTTTAGTGAGGATGGTTCATTGTTCGCAGTTGGTACAACAACGGGCAATGTGGATGTATTTAAATATCCCTCTCTTAAGAGTATATGCGATGAGCCTGTTAGTGTGGTTGCTGATGATGAGATATTGGATGTTGATATCAATCTCGAAAAGGAAAAGATGATTGCTGCTACTAGAGATAGTCTAAAGTTGATCAATTTGAGAGGTAAAAATGTGGGTCAGATTGTACAGACTATCTCTAGTACAACTGCCGTTAAAAACAACAAGGTGAACTTTCGCGCATTCAGGTAAATTTATAATAAAATAGGATCAACATAAGATATTAATACTACTTGAATGTAGATATGGTCGTGGCTTTTCCAAGGCTTCTGGCTTTGCAGTTGCTAATGGTATCACTAAGCCTGGTGGTTATATCATTCAGTATGATGCATATACACTTGAACCAGTAAAAACAGTTCAAGTCACCAAGAAGCAAATCACTGCATTTTGTATTAGGTAATAAATGGTTGCTGCTGTTATGGTAGGTTACTAACCAGGAAACACTCTCATCATTATATAATAATAGCCAGGATGGTTCTGTTTTGGCCTTTGCATCTTCTGATTTATCTATTTCATTGTTAAATGCTGGAAATCTAAAGGTATAAGTATTACTATTATTATTATTATTATTATTCATTGGCTTTATTGTAAACTAAATGCTATTTTTTTTCTTTTCCCTAGGTATTGACCAGCATTAAGGATGCACATAGTTTCTCCATTACATCCATTGTTATTAGTCCTGATAGACGCATAGTAGCAAGTGCTTCTGCTGATAATACATGTCGCATTGTATCACTTCCATTACAATTCACTAATGGTAAGTAATATATATATAAACAATGATACATAAAATTTAATGTCTTCCTTATATAAAATAGTACCAAGTATCAACCCATTACACACATTATTACTTGCCATTGTTGTAGCTGCCGTATTATTATGGATAACATCTGTAGTTGATCTTGAGCCTTACATTAGACCACCTAAACAGGCTGTTGATGTTAAGACAACCGGTTCATTGGATACTATGACATCCACCATTGCCATGAGTGAGACCACTTTTGCAGATGTTTCTCCAGTGAACAGTGATAATGATGTTTCTCCCGTGAACAGTGATCACGATGTTTCTCCTATAGACAATCATAAGGAAGTACTTCCAAAGGATGAGTTATAAACAGCTATTTCTTTTGTATTAATTTTTTTTTATGTCTATACTCTTCTCTTCTATAAAGCTTTTATAATAAAAAACAACAACATTGATACAGTAATAAAAACAACGTTATATTTATATATATTTGTTAAATAAAAAGTTTATTCGTTGGTTGGTTGATATCTATTGTTGTTGATCTTTGAATTGCTTGGCCCACTATCATCATATCGTTAATATTTCAATCGAGTATATATATAATAAACGTCTTTACTCACCATCATTGAGGGAATCCAACGCTTGGGTTGTTGATAACGAACCTAAAAACAAGACAGTGAATACAACTTGTCCAAATAAAGTTTATATACATATATATATATACCTCTTTATCAGCAGAAACCTTCCAAATGGCACCGAGAGTGAATGCCATACCGATACCAGCAATGACGGTATTGGCTTTCCAGTTTTGGGGTCTTGACCACCAACCACCAGCAGGGGACCTATTCTATTGTGTTTAGTGTGTGCTGTTGGGGTGTAAATAAAAACTAAAAAGACATTTACCAGACATCTTTAGGATAGGGGAAACGACTAACAGCACCCTAGATAAATAGATTCGTTACATTTACAAAAAATAAAAACACAAGGCGAGTTTGATGAATGTCGACAATTACCATTTTATATGTGTATTAGGAAATGTAAGATACGTAAATATGAGTCCTCTTTTTTTTCGTCCCCCAGGCTCAAAAGCACCAAATCCAAAATGAACAAACATAGTCGGGGATTACATCTATGATGACGTCGTACTTTTGGAACTTTTTGACAGTTCAATTTTTTTTTGTGCCTGAAAACTCAATTTATTATTCTTACATATCCGTTAGGACATCATCATTATAATTGGTACATAAAATACTTCCTGTATCGCTCTCTTTTGGTCAAATGATATCATGATTCTGTTGCCATGATACAAAATAATAAACGAAAAAAAAAAAAGAGAGAGAGAGTTTATTATTGCTAGTAGAGGAATGAGTTTGAATAGAATGGTTTTGCGAAATAGAATAAGGAAGGATGTTGACCTGCAATGCGTATATAAATATATAAATATAAATATATAAAATAGTGAATATCTATTGTTGATCAATGGATTTGATAAATGCCTGACGAGCTCGCGCTAGAAAATGATATAATTCACGACTTTTGTCTAATTCCTTTGATAATTGATATATCTCCTGTACATACGGAGAGCATTCTGTTACTACAAATGTAGAAAAGAGAGAGGGTCATGTCCATGTATCAAATGTATTTCTTTTCTTTTTCTTTTTACCTTTGTATTCATTTTTATCTGATATATAGAGAGAAACAGTGTATGATTCACTTGGTTTTGTTTGATTTAATGCATGAAATATAAACCTGAGTTCATTATCTTTTTTGTTTATAATATAAAGATGAATATATCTCCATTCTCTCTTCCATTGTTCATATTATTATTATTTACCATTACAAGTTTGTTCTATTCTTAGTTGTGTATATTTAATATAAATATCTAATTCAATTGAATCTCTTCTCTCTTGTTCAGGATCTTCCAGTATAATACTTTCTGGTTTGCTCTCTTTTAGGAATCGAAGTTCGTCTTTTGCGATTTTAATACGCTCCACTAATAGATCGTGTCGACTTTCATAATAGAGAGGATCCAACTTTGGATTCTTGCTGATACCTATACTTAGTTCTATTTATATATAAATACAAATAAATATAGAAAGAGAGAGAACGCTTTTGAACTTAGCCAAGGAAAATCTTGTTTTCTCTTTCTTTTTTTTTTTTTTTTACTTTTTTTAAGTTCTTGTTGTCCTTCTCTCTCCTTTTGAGTCTCGTCTTTTAGTCGAATACTTTGCTCTTTATTATCAACAATGTTTGCACAGTAATATATCTTTAGTTTACTTCTTCTCTTTCTTTTTATGTTCTCTTTCTTTTTTTAATAATGGACTTACAACAATTGGGGATTTTATTAATTACCTTGTTCTTGATGGACTTTCTCCTGATACTTTGTCAAATGTGTCTCTACATTCTCATTGTCATGTTGTGCCTGTTTCTCAAGAGTTTCTATATAGTCAGAGGTGTTCTTGATATTGTTTACAATTTCGTCTAAAAGTCTATCCACTGGACTCATAACTAAAATAATAATAAAGAGAAGAAATTAAACACAAAGTGTGTGCAAAATACAAAAGAGGTGAATTTTCGTGACTGGTAAAATTGCCTTATTTGGAAACCGCTTTTTTTTTTTTTACTTGGAGAAAAAAAGGTGTGGGCCGCGCGTGCGATTAAAAAAAAATAGAGGCAGAAAGCAATGTCACGACAATCCACTTGGGCGCAACGAATAGATCCTTCTTTACTTCAGCTGTCAAAACATCTGCTACAATGGTAAAGACTTGATGAAATGGATGGATGGATGGATAAGATAGATGGATGGATGTTAGTCAAGATTTCAGGAAAATAGAAAATGAGTCGAGAAGGAGGAAAAGGAGAGGATTGTTTTTTTTTTTATGGAATGAAATGAATCAACCACACCCATTGCTCTTATTCCATCCAATCTAATTCAATATTATTCATCAAAAAAAAAAAAGAATAAAGCGAATTCGGTTTAACTCATACGTTTGGATTTATGGATATAATTAAAAAATAGGGTATTGACTTAAAGAAACACCACGTCAAGAACACCAACCGTACAGCTCCCAAGTCTGACAATGTCTACTTGGCTTTGTTGGTCAAGGTAAAATAAAAATAAAAAAAAAATCCCTCCCAAGAAAGCGAAGCAAGAGAGAAACTTACCCAAAAAAAAAATAGCTTTACCGCTTCTTGGCTCGTCGTACCGATGCCAACTTCAACAAGGTTGTCTTGAAGCGTCTCTTTATGTCCCGCGTCAACCGTCCCCCTGTCACCGTCTCCCGCATTGTCCGCAACGCTAAGGGTGATAACACTGTTGTCGTTGTTGGTACCGTCACCGATGACTCCCGTCTCTTGGACCTCCCCAAGCTCTCTGTTGCTGCCCTCCACTTCACCAAGACCGCCAAGGCCCGTATCTTGAAGGCTGGTGGTGAAGTCTTGACCTTGGATCAGTTGGCTCTCCGTGCCCCTACTGGTGCCAACACTGTCCTCATCCGTGGTGCCAAGAACTCCCGTGAGTCCGTTAAGCACTTCGGTATGGGTCCCCACAAGAACAAGAAGCCCTATGTTCGCTCCAAGGGTCGCAAGTTCGAACGTGCTCGTGGTAAGCGTGCTAGCCGTGGTTTCAAGGTTTAAAGCGCTACTGCTTGATCGAGGAAAAAGAAAAGGATGTTTCTATTATAATAATAAAATTGTATATGGAATCTCACACTCACATTCAATCATTTTTTTGTTTTTTTTGATTCTGGGATATGAATTTGTGTATATTATCTATTGGGAGAAGAGGATGTGTTTATGAATACCTCTATATTTGTCTTGAGTCTAAGCATGAATATTGTGTTTTGATTCATTTTCAGGAGATAGAGAGACATGTTTGTTATTGAATGAATCGATGATAATGGTATATCAAATAAGGCACTTTATAATACAACAAAAAGTATGGTTATCGGATTGATGATATTGTATTGCTTTCCTCTTTCATGACAATATATGAATTGAATACAATTGAATATAGAATTTTTAAAATCAAGCTTTCAGCGTTTGATTTAAAGAAGACTTACATTTAAATGAAATATATGTATCATTGGAGTTTGTTCTCTATTTTTTATCCTTTCTCTGTAAGCGGACCATTCGGATTCACATATTCTTTTTAGAGCAACATTCTTGGCAGTTTTTCAAAGTATTTCACTGCTATTAGTAAAGCTGTAGTGATAAAAAAAAAACTTTAAAAGTAAACTTTGATTTTATTGTATATATAAAGAAAGAAAACAAATCCCACTATTACTTTAATATAAATAAGGGGAGGAGGGGCTATACATAAGAGAGAGAAACGTAAGACATTATTGATATACTCTAAATTCCTGTAGGAACTGCAATATTCAGTGATGAAGTACTTGATGTATCTGGAACATCTGGAGCATCTGGAGCTTCGGGTTTATGTGTGATGCGTGGACCAGGAGTTGCAGGGTGATCCAATCTGAGTGGATTTGGAGTAGGAAAGAGCGCACGGGGAGGGGTAATAGGATCGACGGCATGAGGAGGGGTAATAGGATCGACGGCATGGGGAAGTACAGGTGGTCGAAATTCCCCAATCACTCCACCGATTGCTAACGGTGCAGTAGATACCAATGTGATAGAAGAGAAAATAAGAGTAAAGAGAACAGTGATGTTGCAACGCATTGTAATAAGTTTATAATGGAAAAGCAAAAGATGACAAAGACAGTTCCTTTTATACTTTTTTTTTTCCCTTCAAAGTTTGTGATTTGTGTTTTTCTTGTTCAAAATAATGCCATGGTAAGTATAGGTTTTTTTTTTTTAAAGTTACAGTCTGAGCCACTTTACTTTTCTGTTAAAAAAAAAGACTTTAATGCAATCTGTATAACCTGAGCTAGGCGCAAATAGGAAAGCAAACATACAAACAACATAGCCACTGAGCATGTGCTATTTTACTATAATATTTCCAGAAAATATAATATTTGAAGTAGCGTTCATTGGTAGAGTTTGATTACACTTAGCCACGCTCACGTATTACAATGGCTCAAAGTTACCTTTCCTCTCTGGCTGAAGCTTAACATTTATCCTGACCAGATCAACAAAGTATCCAAAATACCATGACGATTGAATGTTTTAGTTCAAGAAAAACTAAATTTAGACTCCATCAGAATAAAAAACTTAATTATGGTAAATAACAGAAATACGAATCAGACAACTAAACAAACAAAAAAGATAAATGTTCCACCAATACTCTATTTGACATGAATCAACAAAAGACGCATTCTGTTTTGATAATAGAAACAATCAATGTAGAATATTATATCTTTTAGGTTTATTTTATATTTTATTGATATGATTTAATATCAAGTTAATATCACCAGAGCGCAAACGATTGAAACGGAGATGTGTACAAATCCCAAAAAATATATTTAAAAATACACTCATCGAATGCAACGAAGGCTAACAAAAACAATAGATAGACAATGCCAATATAAACAGGTGAATCGATTCTAGTTGCAATTGAATTGAACTTTGACTACTGCTTTATCATATATCCCCTTTTGTTTACTATTTTTTTTTTTAGGTTTTATTCCTTGAAACAAACACACACATAGCTCGAGAAAAAAAAACAAGACATTGTTTCTCATTTTCTACTTGCTCTTCTCCTTTTTTGTTGTTGTTGTATTTACTCAATATTGAAACTAGAATACAAATGGATAATATCAGAGTTAGAAGGTTGAGTCTAAACTCATTAGTAATGACTCAAGACAATCCCGATTCAAAAGATCGCAATGACGGCAGTAAAGGTCGCAAAACACACAGACGAACAGTCTCCATGGAGACCTCAAATAGAAACTCAACGATACCCAATTCAACACAGTGCAGGCCTTTTGTACATCCATTCATGCGATCCAATCAAACCATGGACGTGATGAGCAATGACTTGACATTAACAAAATCAGTCGCCGGTCAAGCCGCCAGCATGACGCATTTCTTTCGAAGTTTCCGCTCTTTGGGTAGCTCCAGTACGCGTACTCCCACGCCCACACAGGAAGATATCTATAGTCTCGAAAGCGATCTGGGAAAGCTATTACAGCAATTTTATGCAAAATCGCAGTATGGACATTTTACAGATCCGCATGCAATGACGTTGAGTTACACAGAGGACCAGACTAAGAGACCACTACGACAATCATTGACGGATATTTTCAGTGGAAATACATCGCCCATATCCGAGACGGTTGACAATGACTTCTTTCCCCATAGCGAGTCTCATATCCACATCACACTGACTAAACTGATGGATATCATGGCAAGGAATCGATCTGCTAATGAATTGCCATTTCCGGGTGAGGTATTGGCGATTCTAAGTATACCGTTTGATAGGGTGCATATTGATGGTAGTAGCATTTAACATCGTGCATGATAATATCCTTACTAATATCATTCGTTATGGTTGGGTACAAAAAAAAGAGATGGAGTGTCTACACGCATTAGACGTTTTTGATTACACTAGAAGCAGATTCACATTATCCGATCCAACAGTAAGTTTTCTATATAGAAGGAAAAAAAAAAAAAAAAGGGAAGAAATAGTTCGAAACAGGTACCTTATTTTATTTCTAAATCAGGAAAACTTTGAAAGGATTGTTTTTTGCTCTCGTTTGTTGGCCTCAGGTAGCTTGAAGTTAAAGGTATAGTACTTCATTAGAAAAGACGTACACATACACACATAAGAGAATGAGTGAAGTAACACTGAATGATATTCTAGTCGAGAGTATTTTCTATCCTTGATGATTTGTTCCTTAGATGTTCAGAGACAGAAGACTCACTACTGTCATCTCCACTTGCATTACAGTCACTTGTATATAATCTAACAAACGCCTTGGCTCAGCTAACAATACATGGAAATCAAGGACAAAAAAAAATTATTTATATTCGTTCTGGCATTGTAAGGCTATTGGATAGCATATCAACCGGGAGATTATTACCGCTAAAAGGAAGAGGGTGGTATAGTTACTATAACAAAACCGTAGATGACGAAATACCTATCTCTGTTTCCCGTCTGTGTCTTGTAGAAGCTCTTTGTAAAAGCTTAATGGGTGGCACACTTAGTCAAACAGATCCTTATACTGGAATGGTTGAATTGCTTGACAATAATTGGATTGAAAGAGCAAGAGATATATTAGTGATGGAGGAGTTATTTCCTCGTTACTGGATGGAGCCAGAGGAAGATACCAAGCCAGCGTATTTAAAAATTATATTTTTGTTGTCAGAATTAGGTATGGTCAAGTATGGATCGATTTGATGTTCTTTTTTTTTTATTTTTATCTATCTAATGTCGACTTTTATAAAAATATATAGCCTGCGAAACGTTTATAAATGCAACACTAGATGATTTGCGATCAAAAACATCAACCACTTCTTTACTATTACCATTGGTTGTCGAGAAACTATCTCCAAATAAGCTAAAGCGTTTACTTGCAGAGAGAGATACCAATTCATCCCAGAGGAAAGTTGCATACAATGTAGTCACCATGTTACTTTGTCTTTTATCTATATGCAGTCTAGAAGAGAATCCAAAAAAAGCCAATGGTAGCAATCATTCATCACCTAATCTCAGTCCAAAATTATCTGTTGATGAATTAGACCAGACCAGTATCTTTAGTAGTGATTTGCCAAGAAATGGCATGACACAGTCCATGGTTCTAACGCTAAAGGGTTATATTTTGGAATTTTGGAATTCGGGTTACAAGGACATTATTTTAGAGGTAACAGCAGAAATGCATCAGGATTCGAGTGGTGAGCGAGTAGCATGTGTTTATCAAAACCTTGTATTTAATATCAATGACAGAATGGGAGAAGAGATTGCAAGGAAAACATTACCGAGTTTGTTTAAACGATTATCGGAAACGTACCCACCCATCATTCCATCCTTGACAGAGATGCTGGTCAATTTGTCGAAACGTTTCAAGCTGTATTTTTATAATCCAGTCATGAAATGCGTTGCCTCGGATAATGAAATGAAGGTTGCAAAATCATTGACGTTAATATCATGTCTGCGTCGCTACATGTCTGCGGTTCAATTCTGGATGCAGGATCCTGAGATGGTGAGTATCATGCTATTAAACGATGTGGACTCGCTACTATCAGCGTCAAAAAAGCAAGGGCCTCGAGTAAATATCGAAAATGATGAACCGAAATGGGGAACAACATCGCTTGGTCAATGCGCTATTGCAACCGAATTTTTGTGGGCCATCAAAGAGCTGAGGAGTAAGAATCCTAAACGTGATTTGGAAGAAGTAGAAGTCGCAAAGAAATTTTTGATTGATCTTGAACGGCGATTATCGGTTTTTCTAACGGCAAAGGAAAAACTACACATGATCCCCATGCCTCTTCGAGTCATTTTGTGCAATATCTTTTTAGATTTACGCTTCTTTTGTGGAACAACACATCGTCCTGGATGGCTTAATTGTGTAATAAACTGGGCCATTCAGCCCGTTATACCAGCTACACAACCATTTAATCTTGCTCAAAAGGAGGATGTTTCACCATCAAAGTCACAAGAGTCCAACACGTTGTGGTTAGACTCACACGATTTTGAAAATGTAAACATAATGTTTACTAGAATCAAGAGTGTCTATTTGACGGTGATTGGTGAGCTTCAGTATGAGACGTTTGATTCAAGTGATCATAGACACCGTAGAGAATCCATGATACCGCCAGAGCCCGCCAAGCCCGATCCTTCTTCCATAGAAGTGCCTCGTTACAAAAGACATGAAGCTATCTCGACCATGTACCCTATCAGCTATAATTCAGCCATGGCTCTAGATTTGGATCCACCAGTCCTATCTGACAATTATAATGAAGCAGAGAGCGGCGGACCAGCTTCCAAAATTTCAAAATATCGATACTACCATATGAATGAAATCAATCAAGATGTCTTTGGTTCTATCCTTTCGCTACTCGCCGCTGTATTTGCGACCCTTTCAAATCCAGAATTTGGGCGTCTTGTGAGGCCTCTATGGGAGCGCTTTATAGATGATCGAAAACCACAATCGTTTCTTCCAGCCGGATTTCTGTTTTTGGAATGTGCAGAAAAGATCCCCAAAACCGTCATTGAGGTTTCTACACATGATTTTTATAGGTATTTTTTTTTTTTTTTTAGAGAAAAGGGTAGATGAAAGGAAAAACATCTAATTTCAACTATAAAAACTACTATTTTTTTTTTTAACAAAAAAACAGTGGTGATCCCCTACGTAGGTTTTCTGTTATCCAAAAGCACTCTTCATTAAGTGCATTTCGATTTAATGCATTAAACCAAGAGTATATTCATATTTCATCCCGGAAACGACCTTTTCGAGGCGAAGGAGGAGCCTTTTCAACCCCTTTTGTACCAACCGATTTGGGTAGTAGTCAATTTGCATTTGATGAACCGCGTTGGATTGCCAAACTGAAAAATGCTGGAAACCTCCCGCCAGAATTGAAACGGCAGATACAGGAGCTTGGATGGAATGATGCTAACCATGCTGAAGAAAATGAGGCACTGAAAAAAGTCTTGACCCCGCTTGCGCTTTTACCTTCCCTGTTTTTGGAGGAGGAGGATGAAGAAAAAACTATGAATGGAAATGATACAGAGAGGCATGGAAAGAAAGTTGTTAGCATAAATCGTATCATTAACCGTCGTAAGCGAATTGCTACCATTATGTCTATGACTGTCTCATTCATGAGTATGATTGACTTGCTAAATGATAACTATGGTGGTGCTTCAAGTGCTTTGCATGAAATGCTGGAATATTTCTTACGTGACGATCCAACATTGTTTTTACGTCCTTTCCTCAATGACCTCGGTAGTTTTAAATTCTTCCGCTGTCGTGATATCTTTACACGTATTCGTCACTTGATCAGCATCCAGCATAAATTACCTCCAGGATTTACACATGTGCTGTTTAATCATCTAACTGGGATGCTTAAATGGATGGCACGCGAGCCTAAATATAAAGACCGGGCACTGACAATGATGACACTCATTCACCCCGTATTATCTGAATTGGTCTTTTCATCAAATGATTTAACTCTTAGGGATCTACGAAAAAGTAAAGTAGAACATCTACTTATCAGCACAGGTAACTTTTGGTTCACACATGAGCAACCAATGGACATGTTCCCAAGAGGTCCATCGAACAACATGACACCGTTTAGTTTATTAAATATACAGATGGAGGTGTTTTTAGTAGCCATGTTACGTATAAGTCATATCCAGTTCCTTACAAATTATCTTGTCCGCTACCCTCGTGAAGTTTATGCTGTAAAAAGGATTTTGCAAGACTATGAATCCATCTTGAATAGTAATAAGAAGAGAAGACGCAGATGGTCAATTCATGAAAACCATTTTCCTAATTTACGTCATCGTAAGCGAAGAAGTTCGTCACTTTATCTTTATGGTCATGAAGATACTCGTGATGAATCTACGCCCAAGGCTTCACCGTCGCAGCAACGAGTAGACACTGAAGCCATTGCTGTATTACGTGCACGTATCTGGTTAAAATTCATGGATTCTTTATTATACGGTTTGAACAAAAACTACAATGACTATGACGAATTGGAACGCATCTTTCAAAGTATTAATACAATTCTATGCGAACATTCGCATGATTTTTCCATCATTAGTCAAGTGCTTACACTTTTGACACGGGTAGTTACTCGATTTAAAAGGCTATTTATGTCAAATCGTGGCTATACTATCTTTTTACCCGTATTATTCAAGATCTTTTGTGAACTGGATCATCTTCCTGAAATTCGTTCAGCTATTCAGTTTGCATGGTGCCGGTTCTATGCTGTTCATGAAGAATCTTTTGTATTCCAAATGCTAGGAACGTTGGTTCCAATCCTTCTGAATGCCTTGAATCAGTCTGAGGAGTTGGGGATTTGGATGATAGATAACTTATTTGAATTGATGGAATGCATGGATGCCCCTCAAACGAATGATATACACGATATTCTGGGCATAAAACTTCAAGTCGAAATCGATGATCATGAGCGTAGCATTCTAGAGCGTATCGATGCAGCTAGTAACACCATGGCCATTCCACTCTCAACAAATTTGTTCCAAACATTTGCAAAAAGTTTTAGAGCACCTATAAAACAGCACATTGCTATCAACAATTATTCAAATCGCCCCTATCCTATTGAAAATTTTGTTAAACTCTTTATTACCATCATTGCATACGATCCGGGATCTATCAGAGCAGAGCAATTTGTCAAATTATTTCGATACTTATTACCTCGGTTTTATAGAACAGCTCCCCTCAAACCTCTTATTGAAGAAGGTATCAGTGCTTTAATCGATGTATTTTCACGGTTTACAAAACATTCGCTGTTTAATGATGAAAGACTTCATTTCCAAGGTGAATCAGGTGCACAACATGCTTATGGAAAGCAGTGGCCACAAAACGACCGACTAAGCTGTAAAAAGGAATTTGTGCGATTGGTACAAGCTTATTTTAAACAGAATGGAGTTTTGGCGGATACAGATCATGAAAAAATGGCAATGGTTATCAAGCATATTTTACGTGACTATAGTACCATAAAAGGTATTGTTTGCCCCACAGATTGGATTAAAGAGTATTTAGAGGACTGCATATACGGTATTGCCGACATGAGAAACTATTCAAGAATACTTAAAAAGATGCTTGTACAGATTACGGCGCAGTACCGAGCTCAATGGAAGACTGTGGATGGATCGGGTCTAATACATGGCTTGGCCATTTTACTTGAGCAGGGCCAGAGTTCTAAGGCAAGTATGAACGAACTAGCAGGGTTTATTCAAGAAAAATATATATCTTTTGGTCTTGCAGTTGGCACACGTCACAAGTGGGGTGCAAACACAGAAGGACGCAAGACTTTTTGTAATGCACTCGTGCATCTGTTCATTGCTATTCTAGAAAATTCTACTCAAGACGTTATTTCAGACATGAAGAATCAACGGCCCAGCATTCGTCTCATGTCTGATATTTTCATCCCCTTCTGTCTCCATTATTATCTCCCATTAGAATATAGTGACACAACCAATCGGTTTAGACCCGATCCAAGCATTGTTTGGGTACGTTTGCTTGCTTATGCATCCAATATTTTCAGCCAAGCGTCATCATTACTCAGAAATAAATCACAAGGCTTCTCACTTGCACAACATCTCAAAAACCATCAAGTCAATTTTCAAGACGACCTTTTTGATATTCCTGAGCAACCCAAAATCACGCCACGTACAATGCCCTTTCTTTATGCTTTTTCTTTGGTAGCTATCAAAATGATTTTGGTCCGAGGTGCTTCTACTTTTGATAATCTCATGGGTTCTTGGGCTCAAATCGCTTATATGATAAAGGATACACTTGAATTTGGACAAAGCCAGCAGCAGCAGCATACCGGCTCAGGTTTGATTCCTTGCCTCTATGATTTTGTTATGTGGAGATTTCTAGAATTTGTGGTTCAACAGGAGCGGAGTCCATTGTATGTATTCTTGGTAGGCTTTATTCACAACAAACTCTTAGCCCAAACTATTTCCCCAGTCAATTATTCACCTAGTGCAATTTCTACAAGCAGCGTTGGAGCGGGATTATCGAAAAAGAATAAAAAAACGAAATGGAAAAGCTGGGCAGGCTTATCCCCTCCATCCTCTTCAACAAATTCGCCAATTAATTTTCAGCAGCAGCAACAGTGCTCTACTATGGACTCTGAAGAAATCCATTTGAATACTCTTCGGATTGATTCGATTAGCTATCTTCAAATGAAAATGGGATTCAGACCTTTTTGTATACCTATGGGGAGAGAGGGCAATGTTCTGTCTAGAATTAAAGATGAATGGCAATTGTTTATACGTCTGAGTGAACTTTAAACTTTCTCAGATGTAAAAATAGATTCTTGTCTGAGTTTGGTTTCACTCGCCATTTTTTTTTTACACATGCTGTACATATTTCCCTTTTTTTTTTTTTTTTCTTTTTTTTCTTTTTCTTCTCAACTCATTCTCTCCAAGTCATTTTATTCTTTCTTTTTTTTTTTATAAATAAAATAACACAGTAAAATGGATAAAATTCGTGAGGTAAGTTTTTATACAAGGGGAATTTACAGGTAATATGAAAAAGTGTTAATGCGTAAAGATCTGTGATACAAATAGAAAATTGCTTCTATTCGTGCCGAAGCTGATGCTGCCAACGCCAAGGCTGATGAATTAGAGGCCAAAGTCAAGACACTTGAACAAGAGCATACACAGAATGAACGTGAAATTGTCTCTTTAACCAACAAGAACAGACAATTGGAAGAAGAATTAGAGGCTGCTCAGGAAAAAATCACTGAGTTTAAGGGTACTGAGGCTGAAGACGCTGATCATAAGAAGGACAGTGAAAGTGCTCAACGTAAGGTATCAATGTTGGAACAAGAGTTGGAAGAGGCAGATGTCTCTCTCAGGGATATGACCAAGAAGTAAGTTTTATGAAATTCCCTTTACTCCTTTTTTTTTTTTTAACTCTTTAAAAATCATGTTAGTTTCCGCGAAGCAGATATCAAGGCAGAACAATTGGAAAAGAAGGTTGATCAGTTAACTTTAAAACTCTCTGAAGAGGAAAAGAAGTCTGAAGAGCTTGAGGCTAAGAACAAAGATCTGGCTGCACAATTAGAAGAAATCAATAAGCAATTGGATGACATGTAATGACATCAAATAATAACCCCCTAACACCCTTTATCCTCCCTATGCATCATTTAGAAGAAAAAACATTTGCAAAAACAATTCAAAAAATTACTTTGAATAAATAGCATTTTTTATTGTTGTAATTACGTAGAGCAAATTCACCGAATATTATGTGTTTGATAGATGACATTACTCGTCTGCTACACTATCCAAAAAAAAAAAAAAATCAGATTAAATTTAAACTTTTATTTTTTCATTATTTTCTAAATATATACTACTTTGATCTTCTTTTTCGCTCGGTCAGCACCGCAAAATATGGATTCAGACAACATTACTCCTGAACAGCTAGCTGCTATGCAGTAGCGATTTTATCATCTTGAGCAAATGGCTTTTCAATCAATGGCTCAACCTTCAGTAGAGCCTCCTTTTTCTATACCACAAAATATGACGGATAGTATAGATGAACAATCATCAGCAACAGTGCTTCATTCACTTGATATTTGACCATCTTATGCCTGATCACCTTCACCTTTTTAACAGAGGCGCTTTCTTTAGATACGCATATTTTCCCTTCGACCATGTTATCTGATGATGAACGTCGTAAGACAATGGATACGTACCATAATATTAAAGGTCTTCAATATCAACCTTCAGACACTGGTTCTATTGCTGCTCGCAAGACGAAGAAATACCAATCCAAGTAAGGCATGCCCCTCAAACGCTTGCAATATATGTTATCTGGTGATTTTCGTCCTCTCGATGTACTTGATCTAGAAGTTAGCAAATATACAAACAATGACAATGTACAGCGCTACTTGTACATGCCTCGGGATTGCCGCCAATTCCTACTCAATGTTACAGCACAGATCAATGGTATGTGTAACAACATTGCGTTTCAGACAATGAACCCTACTTTTCGCTCCCAATCACCCAATGCTTCCACAAACTACACCATGTCACCTATCGATTTCCAAGCGGTTTTACTTCAAGCAGCAGGTTCCCAGGTTATTAGAAATGCTAACTAATACCGTACGAAAAAACGAGTTTTTAACCAGGTCCCCAACCAACAACTTCAACCTCAGCAGTTTTTTCGATTCGGTCCGTCTTCTCAGCATATCAATTTTTAAAAAATGGCGTATCTTTGTAAATAATTTGGTTCCCAAAAACTCTTTTCTGTTATACATATAAAGCACTTCAAGGTTGAAATAAGTCACATTTTATTACTAGCTCTGAATGTTACTCCAAAACCTATTACTGAAAGAGCAGTTTGAATCAAATTCTGCTTTTATTAAAAGCTGGCTTGATTTCATATCAATACAAGCTGTAGACGCGGAAAGCAATTGATAATATTTTTTCATTTCTGTTTCTGATATCTTCTTTTACTCTTCTTTTACTCTTCTTTTACTCTTATTCATCATCGTCGTCACCATCCAAGGGTGGGGAGAGTCATAGTTTCTTACACCAATTTAATGTACTATAGTTCTTTTCGCATTTTTTTTTTTTTTTTTTTGTTCTTCGTAATTACTGGCATTTTTGCTGCTTCCAGTAGACCATCTTTCTCATCAGCTATAGCCTTTGTATCTAAGTAAATATTCTTCGGTAGCAATGGTTTTTTCATTAAGTCGAGAATCCCTTCGTCTTTCATCTCCTTTAAAGACAAGGGAATTGATATAGTACAGACATCGTCAACCGGATAGAAGACACGTGATTCAATATCTAGGCTATACACGTAACATGTTGTATCAGTGACAACACAGAGAGGTATTTTTTAGCCCTTTGGCCCTTTCTTAGGTCATACCTGGAAAGCTCTTGATAATTTTGTTTAGATGAATATTTGATGGCAGTACTGCTTTCAGAAGATCCTTATAGTATTTGCTTTCAGATTCCTTCTTTGCAAACTCAGCATTAACAAAATCAAGTGTCGTTTCCAAGCTATAATTGCAGAGTCTAATTAGTATTAAGTCCATTCTAGCCAGGATCCTATTTTCGATTGAAAAAGATGATATAGTATCGCCCCAATAGGCCATTACATTTGAAGAGCGAAATATGGTTTCAATAAGATAACCTCAAAACTTAACGATGTAATCTTGTTCTGATAAGAAACTTCGTACCTTTTCAGTGAAAACTTCTGGGGAATAGAGATGTACTTTTAAAATATGTTGATATACGCTACATACAATACAATCTTGGTCAGTAATATGTGAATACTTGATACCGTGCAGAGATTTTTGCAAGAAGTCTTGTTAGTTCTTTTCGTTAAGAAGCAGCAGCTCTTCATATTTTTCAATTGTATCTAAATTGATTACTTTTTGATCAAGTGCATATTTATTTTGACAGGCTTTTAATGCTTCTTCTGGGAGTTGTGAGAGTTGAAGACTTCACTCGAGACAAAGCTACATGAAGCTGTCCATGAGGGAACACAGGTTCTGCATTAGTTTATTAATTATTTTCTTTTACATGTTAAAACCACTGGAGTGGTAATGTTAAAAAAAGAAAATTAGGGCAATTTTTAAAAAAATTCTCTTTTGAAAGTTAACAACCGCATAATACCTAGAGATTTTTATATAATGATGATAATGACAAGGTTTATGATTATGATGATATATATGTCAACATTTAAAAAAGACATGTCTATTAAATCTTATTATTTAAAAAGACATCGTGTCTGGCGGTTAGAAATTTCGTAAAATGGTTTTTACACTGCGATTTAATTCTGTGCGGTTCTTCTCCGAGTGTGTGCGGTATGATAATGACTAGAGTGAAAACATCAAAATACTCACTACTGGTCCTCATTCAAGAGTGAGTTATTTATATGGGGGTTACACCAATAATGCTGTTTGCTCTGAAATATTCTAAGTTTATTTCTATTCTTACATTATAGTTTCTTTAAATTAATCTCAAGAATAATAAATACTATCATAACTTATCCTATTACCTAAAACCAGTTTGCCAAGAATTTTATATTAATCAAGCTATTGAAATTCTATAACAAAAACAGTGATAATCATGATCTTTGAATAGTCTTATTACAGATGATTCAGCTTTCAGTGTATAAGGAATTATTCAAGCATCGGCTTTTATCAAACTATCCAGTACTTAGTATATACCAAACTATTCATCCATACTTATGGAACAACAGTTGTAGACTTTAGAATACTCTTTATAGATACTTGTACGCCTTATAATTGATAGATTAACAGCATGAAATAAACAAATAAGTTCAGCTCAAACGTTTAATTATTGAATTTATATTCCAATAATAGTGACGATAATAAACTAGACTTATTAGGTATTGCTATATGATCGTGATGATCAGTGCAAATCTGAGCTTGTCATTTTAAATTGAATATTTTTCTTAATTGAAAGGAGATTCAACAAATACAACACTACTAGGCATTAAATAGAAAATGAAACAGACCACATCTCTACATATATTATTATCCCGCTTTTTGTGTTATCATCAAAGTGGTGCAGCCTCATTTTACGCTCTTAAATAGGAATAGAGTGCACAAGCATTTCGTTTTTAGAGCAATTTCTTACTTTTTGTAATATACCTTTACGAGTTTCAGGAACGCCAATTTTCCCTTAAAATATAAAAGAAAGAAGACTCTATTTATACATGTATATAAAGATATAATATTTAGTTTATTAACATAAAGTAGTGTAAAGAGTATTAGTAAAAGCATTAATTTGACTAAAGGGAATAATAGACTTTTTTTTTTTTGTTAAGCTTAGCAAGCACAGGATGATGATGAGGATGCATGATTGGTTGTATTGGGTTCATTAGGAGTTAAAGTAATTGTTTGTCTTTTTAATAATTCTCTTTTATCATCCATTGTGACCAATTGTGTAGCCAGTTTATCGAAAATATTTGTAACCAAAGCGCTAAAAGCTTCCTCTACATTAACATTCGATAACGCACTGGTTTCCATAAACATAAGATCGTTCTTTACAGCAAAACTCATTGCTTCTTCCCGACTAACTTCACGCTTATCTTCCAAGTCTGATTTGTTACCAATCAACATGACCACGCTCTCAGGATGAGCCTCGTTTTTTAATTCCTTTAACCAGCGATGAACTTCTTCAAAGGTCTTTCTGCTTGTAATATCGTAAACTAACAGTGCACCTACAGCCCCTCGATAATACCTTTTAATAGCAGAATTTTAAACCATTTTGATTAATTTTATACTCTGCGCCCAATATATTGCATTCATAATAAATCAGTAAATGTTACCTATTTGTAATTGATCGGTATCTTTCTTGCCCTGCTGTATCCCATACTTGAACCTTTACTGTTTTGCCTTTAATTTTCATGATCTTCAATGAGAGTTCCAACCCAATGGTACTCCTTGATGAGAATTCAAATCTGTCATGAACGAATCGACCAAGTAGATTTGTTTTTCCTACACCAGATTCACCGATGACGAGTGTTTTAAAGCTATAATCGTAAGAATCGTCGTCAGCCATTCTTTGTAATACAAGAGAGGGAGGAAGAGAGAGGGAAAATAAGTTAAAACAATAGTACAAGGATAAAGTTTGTGTAGAATAGTGTCTGTGAACATAGTGCTTGTTACATTTGCGAGAATGTCACATGTTTCATATATAATATGCTTGTATTTGAAATGATATTGATTATTCTTTGTTTTTTTTATTGTTATTTTTTTGTGTAATATTTCTATTTTTATATCATTTTGTTGATTTTCAATTCTTAGTTAATTATGCACTTCATCTCATTATACTTCTTCTATAAAATACAAAATTTGACAAAAAACATCTTTTGTTAGAGTGGCTTCTCAGCTTAGATCCGTTACACCAAACTCATACTAAAATTCAGGTAAAATTTATATTTCTATCTATTAAATATAGATAATAGAAGCTACTCCTTGAAGTAATTAGTAGGAATCTAGACACATTATCATTCGATATGATATACATGGACTATGCTATGGAAAAAAATGCTTACAGTGAAGGTTTTTTGTAACTGGATGTGCCTTTCTTTGATTTCTATATTTAAACCCAGAATTTTAGCCTGACCATCAACGGTTAAGCATGTTTGTTTGGCGGACACACACTTAAACGGTAAACCTTGGTAACTGGATAATACCAACGTGTTCATCATCCGACTTTGGAATAATCGAGTAATCTGTCAATTTGTCTTATTTGCTTTAGATCATTAACCATTTTTCTCATTTTTCACTCCTTTCTTTTTTTATTACTATTGCTTTCTTTCTTCTTTCCTTTTCTCCTCTCGCCCCTCTCCTTTCCCTTCCCTTTTTTTTTAATTTATATTCCCGACCTTTTTTTTTTTTTTACAAAAACGGGATTCCTAATTGTCCATGGTGGCAAATGAGACAACACTTGTCATTTAGCATTTATATTGTGACTCTTTGTCTACTTTTACTAGTAACAGTTTGTCACAGTCAGGTATTCAACATTATTATCATTATAAATACTATTGGGTAATTCATAACAATTATAACTCTTATTATCTTGCAGCAGGAAGAGATACATTTATCCGAAGTGATTAGCCTATCTCAATCGAAGCCAATCAAATTAAAGCAATTTAAACGAGACCCTGTACCCATGAGTGAATCAAGATATAAAACGGACGATGAGGATACTCAATCCACAGAGACATCAACAGCAGCAAAAGAAAATATGTTATCAAAAGATGAAAATAACGCCAAAACAACCCAATTCACTCCTTCCACTACAACATCACAAAAACATACCCACAAAGCATCTGATACAAATACTTCAACACCAACAGATACAAGTATGGATTTTTAAATTAAAATACCCAATCTAGGAAATAATCACTTAATTTTTATTTTTAAAAAGGTACCATCACACACGAGTCTTCTAACAATGAAATTATAACCAAATCTTCGAGTCAAAGCACTAAAAGCAAGACAGGAAACGCTGGTATTAATTCTAAATCTGTTAAAAAAACTACTACTAAAAGTACCACAATCACAAAACACTCCTTATCACCAACCACCACTAAAACGATCAAATCGCCTTCTTCAAAAGCTGATAGTTTTAGATCAACTACACACGAAAAAGACAATACATCAACTACTAATACTGAACCTAATATGAGCACTCTGACAACAGATGGCTCTTATAGTAGTTCAAAAACAACGACTATTCATACTCATCCAAGTATTACCACTTTTGACAGTAATTCACCAGTCACCACTACAGCCGAGAATTATTCGGATAAAAAAAGCTCAACTATCGCCTCCACTTCCACTACGTCAAATGGATATCTGTTTAGTGGATTATTCCATCACAAAACTGAGGATAGCAAGTCGCTCACTGAATCTACAAGTGGTTCTGACACCTTATCCTCTACCGTTACACAAACGTTACACAGTAATGGGGTAAACAGTAGCAGAAAGGTCCCTTCACCTATGGCGACTCATCCAAGTGATGCTTCTTCATCTGACATTACATCGTTTTCTTCACATAATCAAACAAGTCATAATAATTCGGACTCTCTAACAGACAGCGCTATTGCATCAAATACGTTTTCAAGTGTTACAGCACCTAACAAAACTGCCTCAAGTAGCAGAAGTGGTGTTTCAAGTCCATTACAATCAATAATGACAGCGTTAGATTCGGAACATAACAGAAGTGTGGCAGGTCCAACACCAAATCCTACTACTACATTGGATTATAACAATAGTAGTATCCATATCCCAGGTACTGCAACTGAGGCAGCAAGTTCTAGTAACGCAATGGTAACTTCAAATACCATGCTAGCCCCAACTGCAACTGGAGGAGATGCATCTTCATCAGGAACGGTAATTCGAACTAATGTAGGTGCCATGTCTAGTAAATTAAATGCAAGTTCCAGTGGTGGATCTAGCGTAGGATCAAGTGCAATTCCAACTGCCGCCAATGGAACTACAATATCTTCGAATGAAACAAGCTCGCCTACTGAAGTTGTTATTTCAGGAAGTATTTACGCAGCTCCTAGTTCTCCTGCAATATCGAGTGGAACTATTACCAGTTTTGGCAATGACAATGCCACGCCTGTTCTGACAAACACCGATTATATGACAGCAGCTACTCCTACTGCAAATGCGTCATATACTGTTTCTCAATCAGTATCAGCATCACAATCAACAGATTCAGCCCTTCCTACAAGCGGTAATTCAGAGCAAGCAGATAACAAGAATAGTAGCACAACTTCTACAATAATTTCATCCAATTCTACTGATATCAATAACCAAACTACTTCAAAAGTAACAACTGAAGTGACAACTTTACATCCTACTGAAACGAGTACAATGATTTCATATACTATAGATCATAGTGGATTATATTCAAAAACCTCACCAGAAATGGTACTTTCAACGACTAGTGTTATCGCTACTCCAACTGATACTTCAAGCACAGTTACTATTGATACAACTACTACAACGACAAATGAACCCACTACTACAACAACAACGACTGATGCTTCGACATTCTCTCCAAATTCGGTTTATCAGTATGAAACATTGGCATGGCTATCTGAACCGTTTAGTTATAATACTCGTACACATAAGAAGACTAAAACAGCTAAACCAACAAGTACAACTCTTTCTTCTCACAGTGATTCCAGCTATAGTAGTGGTTCAAGCCATCCTTCTGGAAATGATAATAGTAATGATGATGACGCCAATAACGATGATGATAGTGGCGATGATGACAACGACGGCGATGATGACAAAGATGATTCAAGCAATTCTTCCAAATCATCTAATAGTAGCAATACTGTCAAGACAGCCGAAAACAATAGTAAAAAGCAAACCAGCTCTCATCCTGAATATATCACACCAAATATCAATGCTATCATTCCCCAAACCAGTTCTATTGCTTATCTTCGGTTCCACACACTTTCATACAACACACTTGTCTCTGACTCACTTTTAACCGCCCAATTTGTACAGGAACTTCCGGTCATGATTAGCCAAGCGCTCAATATCAGTACGAATGATGTTATTTTTTTGACCATCACTTCTGAAAAAAACGATAATGACATCAAGTCTTTGTTCAAACGTGCCAAAAAGAAGGGTCTCATTACTGCTCTTGCCATTCCTATCACTAAGATGAATGCATTGGATCAACTTGTTAAAAGTAAGAATAGTTCACTATATTTACCAGCGAATAAGCAAATTGTGTCAATGTTGGATCGATCTTATCCTATAGCAGGTACGCTGAAAATTTTGGATGACAAGGAATAGACATAAATAGTTTATTTATTTTATTTTATTTTTTTTTAAAAAAAATAGGGCCTTCTGTCACTCTTAGTGATCCAAACAGTTTTACCCAAACATCTAGTAACAATAGTCAAGAAAATAAAAGTTCTGGATTACCCGTAAATACCTTGATTGGTATTTCTGTAGGTGTTGGTGTGGCCGTCTACGCAGCTGCAACCATTGTTGGTGTCAAGATCTACAAAAGGCGTAAACAACAACATCGTGATGAAATAGCAAGTTCTATCGGTTCACCAGTCATGCAAAGTAATTCCTTAGGGTGGCAGGTCTATCCACCTGAAAGTCAACTTTATAAAGTGTATTAGAAAATAATAATAATAATAAATGATTTTTTTTTATGAATCTTCTAACACGCTAAAAATTATTGATATTTTTTTGAAAGAACGTGCTTTTTTTTTCTTCTGTATTTTTAAATGAATCTCCTCCACAAAATAAAAATTAAAATCTTCTGTCTCCCCCCATTTATTTGACGCATTAATTTAAATATTTTATGAATCGGTATTTGATATCATCACTCTCGATCAGAACAGAAATTTGAAATCCAGTCCTTTTCATTTTAACCTAAAACAAAAACGATGGTTAACCAAAAATTGTGTTATTTCCTATAATAGTATTCATTCGTTGTGAACAGACAGATGGAAGACTCAAAGTGGCAAGTACCACAATGATTTATTTTTTTAATAAATGCAAAAAATAATAATGACAAATGAAAAGGCAAGATAACTCGCTAAATGGGGTGCTAAGCTCCCTTATTTAATGGCTTGACCATCATGGATAAGGTCGAGCCAACGGCTAATCGATGATGCGTTGTCGATCACAATTACTTTTGTTTATTTTATCACTTGATTGTTCTCACTTTATAGAATAACATAGATATTATGAGTTTAAATGCATTCTTCTTTTCTAAATGAAAGAAACGATCTCTCTCTCTCTCTCTCGTTTTTTTTTTTAATTCATTATATAATGAGCCAATGATAAACCATTAGATTGTTACTAATGGAGTAGAATTTTTTTCTTTGTGTAAGTGAAGAACAATCCATAAAAGAATAAATGCAGATTATCAATTAAACGTAATAGTATAAATGTTTTATCTATTCATCATTATATTGGACATATCTATTTATCTTAATACTGAGTACTACAACCCAAAGCTAATATTATTACAATTAATAGTACCATGGCGAATGTATCTTTGTGAACAAAGAAGAGAGGTCTTATCGCAACGAGTTACCATACTTCTGGATTAACAAAAGAGAAGTGAAAATTATTACCATACTTGATCATTATGTTAGCGGGGGGCCAATGTCGAATCATGCCGCTTTAGTAGAACTCTTTTATGTTCTCAGACATTCAAAAATATATCTTGTTTTGTATGAAAAAACTGAAGGCTTTTGCCTTATTAAACATGGAATGTATGACGGACTTGTCACGTTATGACCATGAAGTATTAAACTTGTATCACCTTTATCTTGTTTGTTCTATTAAATCTCAGATATTTTTAGAGATCTTTCATGGATTAATCTCAATTAGAAAAGAAATATAATAATAAAAAGAAGGGATCTCTCTTTATTTTTATATACTAATCAACTGTACTATAATGCATATTAGAAAACGATCATGTTATTAGCTTAGATCTGTAAGAAAGAGAAAGAGTGAACAAATAGCGATTTTTTTCGAGCTACATTCACACGGACGGTTTCTTTTCGTTCGTCTTTAGCCACGTTTCCTCCCAGATAAATTGACTAGTCCAACCATACAATTTGGATTAAGTATTTATGTTGAAGTATGTATTACATCTTAATTAGCTTGTTTAACTATAAGAAAGAGCAGACACAAAATCAATACGAGGAAATAATTTGTCAGTTGAAAGTGTCAAAAGTGTTTGAGTTGAAGTATTTGATCCACCTGTAAATGCAGACATTGTATCATTTAACTTGAATATATTCGTATCCTTGTACTGTAAAAGTTAATACTACAGTTTAATTAATATTTACCGGACTAAAAATATTTAAGCATTCCACTAAACAATGGAGGCCATTGTCTTACTGCTTATTTATTGTTGTTTAAATAAACTATTCTATGGGAGAGATACATATATATATATTTCGTATGATTATACAACATTTTATATCTTGGAGCACTATATTCTGGATGATAATCGTTTTAGATTTAGCAAACGGGATCTAGATTGGAAAATATTCTGATCTACTCATTTTGTGTTTCCACTTCGGAGAAATACCATACTTTAGGTGAAGATTCATTTAGACAACATAAAATTGACTCAGCATTACTAATTCATAACTCAATAGCAGCAGCACTATTGGTAGCAAAAAATGCCAACTCGATGATACAAAAATAAGAATACCTTTCTATATGCGAAAAGATAACATTCAACTTTAATTAATAAATATAGAAAACTGGCTAAGTTTGACATTCATTTGCATGTATAATAACAACTATTCCCACTCACAGGAACCCCACTATCATATTTGCGTTTTACGACTTACTTTGTATGAAGTTCTGTTGTTAAAATGGACCTAAAAGTTTATGCGAAGAAAAAACAAAGTATGCATATATGGTGGTACCATCTATTTAAATGATATATGCACTTTTTGGTGTTATTTTTGAAAAAGTTCCTTTTTTAGAAGGTCTTATCAATAAAAGATAATAAACAATATCATTTAATAACCTACTTCTTTTGAAAAAATAAACTCATCTTACTTTGGGTTTATTTTGTTTCTACATAGAATACCTTTCTTTTTTATCAAATTTATCTAAAATTAATCCAAATAAAGGAGTTTCAGTGAAGAATATAAAGAATTATATACTATTTACTCAAGACTAAAGAAAAAAAAAAGATTTTCTATTAGAAAGCGCTTAAACATAAATCAAGTAGCGCGTTACCCCACACTTTTTGTTGTGTGAGAATGAACCACGATGCTAATCTCCAAAAGGTTTAAAATGTTTAATTTAATTTCTTTTTCTTTGACGGCAATAAAATTAGGAAGCCATTTTTTTTTCTTTTTGAGTGACCTGAAAATCATCCACCAAGTTGGTTTTTAATAAAAGGATATTCTACAGCAATCGAAGTAAAATTGTGTAGCTATAAATATGGACCAATCATATCCTTTCATTATTTTTCTATTAGGCTAAAATAGTGTCAGTCGAAACGTGTTTTTGGTTCATTCAGAAATTTTTCATAATTTTCTCTATTATTTGTCTTTAATTTGTTCTGTCTTTATTATTACTATTTTTTTTTTTTTTTTTGTTATAAAGGAAAAGTACAGTCCTAATAATATTAGAAAAAGAGTATAATAAAAACATAAAAAAGAAGTCAACATAAATATAGGCACATAAAAGTAAATAAACGCAAAATTTGTGTTTCTATTTTATTGCTATTGTATTACTCTGGATCTAATAACGTAGATTATTCATTGTTGTATTTTAGCTTTAAAGTTTTTTTTTGAGTGATGCCATCTTTCCTTTTTAAGGAAATACGTTCAACATTGTTCTTAAAGAGGCCTTTCTTCATTTTTGGATCTAATGGTATCATGCATCCTTGTCTTGCTATAAAGAGTAATACTTTCAAACACAGGAATTTGATTGGATTATATCTACGTCTTTTGTAATAAAAAGGTACAAATATTAATGCAACACTACATCATAATAGTGTATCATATTTTGAGTAGCAGAAAATATTTGTTTGTTACCTTTTTTTTTAAAAAAATTGTATAAAAGGGCTGGAAATAAAAGCTGTTCTGTTTCTGTTTCCTCATTTATTTTCTATTCTCCCAGCCACTTTTAACATAATAATAATGAACCCAATCTTACCTATTGAAATCTTAAAGCGCATTGCTTTTTATCTAGACCAAGACGTTTCAGAATTTAGTATTGTATCGCGTCAATGGCGCCAAGCTGCATTACCGATTCTGTTCAAAAAGATATATATCAGTAGCGAAGACTTTGATCAACGAGAGAAATATGTGGACGATTTGGTGTCAACTATGATTCATAAAGGCTACTACCCTTATGTGAAAGAAATCGTACTCAACATGTCAATCTTATCCAACTTTGAAGAACATATACATGAGTGTAACTTTACACCCGATGCCAATGCTAATATTAGTACCACTAATGACAAAACAAGCACCGAAATGAAGAGACAAATATCTGCTCCTCAGAGTAGCACACGTAAAAGATTATTGTCAAAGTGGATGCAAGGTATTAACAGAAGAAACAGCTTCTATCTACAAAGTAAAAGCCAAGAAGATCTTTCAGATACACAATCTCCAGACGGTCTCGTTAATAGCGTATCTCAAACACCCTGTATGTATAAACTAGCCAAATCCATTTTAGTTCTCTTTCAAGTTTGCCAACAGCAACTCACTTCCATCACACTGGACTTTAAACGACAAACATTCTATATGACCTGTAATGGTATCTATCTCTTCCATCGACTTTTAACCACTACATACTTTGATCGATTAGCTACATTGACAGTCTGCCATCTTACTTGTATTTCAAGCAAAGCCAACCTTAGCCCTCTTTGGACCTGGATCGCCTCACTTAACAACCGCACATTAGCTATCTCGCACTGTACAGGCAAATTTTGGAGCACCGAACTAGCAGAAAAGACTGAAACACGACGGCATCTGAGGCATATTCAAATCAGCTCAATGCTACTTTGGGACACTGAAGAAGGCGAATGTTTACCTCATATTCATTTCCCACTCTCGCTAAGATCGGTTTCCATTATTGATTCACCAGAATGGATACATAGTGATCAATCTCCCCTTTATCAGATTTCTGAAAACTGTCACAAGTTAACTCGCCTTGAACTAGAAGTAAGACCCGAGGCATCCAGTACCGCATCTTTCTTTTTAGCACAAAGACAAAATAGTTATGCAGGTTTTACACGAGAGAAACAGCTACAAAACCATCAACAGGTCCAGCATCAAATCGCGTCGCCTCCACTCTTCTCATCTTACTTGGATCAAGCCATTGAAAGTATATTGGTCCGTTGTCCCTCACTAAAGGAACTCACTGTTTCTGGTTTCCCTGGTTTGACAGATGGGCTCTTTAAGGCACTCCTTTTAAAGAAACAGAAGAGTCTTTCAACACTCTGTCTCTCTCGAAATACTGGTCTGATAGGCTCCCAGGCAATCTGTAGTCAATTATTAGAACTTGGCAAACCGATTGCATTAGATTACATTGATATCCGTCAAAACCCTCATTTGACATCTGTATTTATTCAAAGAATCAAAATGATTCATTCTGCTACTAAAATAAACTTGTAAATATTAATAAAGTCGTACAAATATTAAATAAATTAAAATTTTCCAGGAGTAAAAATAAAAAGTATACTACTATATCGTGTGTTTTTCTTTTGATTCGTGTTTTTTTCTTTATTTCTTTTTATATCTTATTATGCTTAAACAAATCAGCAGTGTTTCCCTTTTGTTTGGATTTTTACTATCCTTTTTATTTATAAGGCTTTCTGATGCCGCTGCTTTGACCTATAACGTCCAAGCTAGTGAAAAACCCTGCTTCTTCACCTGGGCAGACAAACCAGGAAAGAAGATTGGTTTCTATTTTGCAGTAAGTGACTTCATCAAGATGTAAATCAAGATGGCATAGATGATGATGATAATGATGATGATGATGATGAAGTTTCCGCCAGTAACTAATCTCTTGTCAAAAAAAAAAGGTTCAACAAGGTGGTTCGTTTGATATAGATTACGCGGTAACTGGACCTGATGGAGTCAGTATACTGAGCGGAGAGCATGAGCGACAGGGAGATTATGTCTTTACCGCCAACAATGTGGGAGAATACGCATTTTGCTTTTCCAACGATATGTCGACTTGGTCTGACAAACTTATTGATTTTGAAATCCTGCTAGAAAACGAGGCACGAGCTCAATTTCAAAACGCAGAACAGCCAGTGGAGACACTGACTCAAATGGAAGAAATTATGTTCCGACTTTCAGGTTCATTGGCAAATATTCAACGCACTCAAAGATACTTTCGATCACGCGAAAATAGAAACTCGGCAACTGTCATTTCAACAAAGAGTCGTATTTCTTGGTTTGCTTGGCTTGAAAGTGTCGCCATCATATCTATGGCTACTTTACAAGTGTTTGTTATTAAGAGCTTCTTTAAGTCAAAGAAGGGAGGTGTTTAAAAATAAGGAGAAGGGAGGACACGCACTACACATTATACACACGCTACACATTATACACACGTGCACACACACATTATTATCAAGCATCTGACAAACACACTTTTCTCTTTTATATAAATAAATAATATCAAAAACAGAGTCGAGTAAAATTACATTCAAGACGAGTCTCCATGAACTGACGAAATGTATTTAAATCACATATTTGAGCATCACAGCCAGGAATAATGATGGGTTGCTGGTTATCCAGTACACGAACAAACTTCTTGTCTTGTTTTGAAATTACTTGAAATGCCATATTGTTGACAAAGGTGCCAAAATCAGACATTTT
>MU622259.1:269779-305324 GCA_025399235.1 Backusella circina FSU 941
TAGATAATTATTTAGAAACAGTTAAATTTTAAAATTTATTTGAAATTTAAATGTTTAGATTATATTAGAATGTCCTCCATGGTGTAAAATGTGCCATCTGGCATTTTTTGAGTGATATAAACTTTGAAATTGTATCCTTATAAAGAGATAGATTAAAAACCTAGTATAAAAAATCGTAGGTCATACAACACAATAACCAGAATTCATGTTATTTACCATGTATCTGGAAAGCAAGAATAGAACGTGTTTTGGATTCTCCAACAGTCTTGGCAGTCATGAACGCTAATCTCAAGAGGTCGTTGGCTAAACCTGTAATATTCGGTTTTGGCTCAGCTATTTTGGCTTCACCATAACCAATTGTGCAACCCCAATTAAGCTGATCGATTTCACAGATCATTGCATCAGGCTGTACGCGAATTACCTCACTGGCACCATCATCTTCAGGCACAACGTTAGTCCTACATTTTACACATATTAGCGCCTGTTTTAATAAAATCATGCAGAAAAAAAAAAATAGCAACCATCTAAGCAATATGTCAAGGTCAGGATCAGAGAACAATGTTGTGAGAATGGGATCAAAAACACTGCTCCACAATTCTGTTTCACGAACAGTTGTGGCAGACAAGAGACTTTAGGATGGAAGTTTTTGTATCCTAAATGATCGCAAATATTAGTATCATATATAACTGATATATAACAATAATACAACGTGAATTTACAAGTTTGCTAGACCAATTAAAATCTGTGCTTCATAATCTTCTTTTCCAACGCTCATGGCGACCAACTTTTGAATAGCATCGCGTGTCTTGATCCTCTTTTTTTGCAGATTCTATTGTGTTTGTCAGCGAGTTTATTAGTGGCTATAACAAGAACATTCTATCGTTCATATGCATACATAAAATACATCGTCAAGAGACCTGGAGATATCTCGAGCTTCTTTTTCTACATCAACAATCAGAGTACTCAAGATGCTCTTGTACCTGTTGTGCAGGTAAGTATAAAAATATAATAAAAGTAATTAAAGACAAAAGGAATTCGTGAAAACGAAGTATATGGTTGTATTATCTAGAAAAAGATTAGATTCAATCTGAAAAAATCTGATTATTTACAAAGGGAAAATATACAGGTACTTATAGTTTTTCAATTGTGCAAGATTAGTAATGATATGGAAAGTCACGGATGATGATAGAAAGAAATGATAAATAATGATATGATTGAGAATCAATAAATGGAGCAATGAACATGTCAATGATGGATCTAGCATGTTCCTGAACTGGTCCTCATCAAGTATTGGATACTTGACTGAGATCCCGATTCGGATGTGAATGTTCTGGAATGATTAAGTTCTAATATGAAACATAGTAAATAAGGTAATAGTATATGAAGTATGAATATGCCAATGTTCTTGTCATTATTATGAATATAACAATAATCAAGTAAATAAAGAAATGTATTATCTCTTAATCTTAAGTGTATGATGATAACTGGATTGAGATCATGTTATGAGTGCTTAATATATATAAATATAAATAAATATGATCTAGCAAGCTTATAATAAAGTCTTGTTGATTCGATAATATAAACATCTTCACAACAGTACCATTCATTCAGAACTTCGTCATTAAAATGACTGCGTGCGTATCTGCTAAATTGAGAAGGTGTAAGAAGCATTACATTGGTCAAAGCACTATAAAGAGAGTTAGTTATGTATTATCAACAAATGAATGAATCATCAACATATTTACATAAGCTCTGATACATTTGTTTCCAGGCTGAAATCAACCCCTCTAGCAGTATCGTGCATGACCTTCTCCTTATAAACTCTGAATTTTTCACTTAGGGTTTGTTGCTGGTTTGGCCGCTTTGTTGGTGTCTAAATAACAGTGTTTGTTAGTGCAGCACATCACTAAAGCCTTAATCAAGACATAGAAATAGCTTGGAGATACTTACTGCTGTGATTTCTTTATCTTCTTCTTGTTTTCTTTTTGGTACATACTATTTGGGAGTTAGAACAAAAAAAATTATCAAGAAGCTTCCAAATGGTGTCATAAATATAAAAATAAATATCAATTATACTTACACTACTTCTATTCTCATTGAAATAAATGCTGCTGTCACTGCTTTCTTCTTCAGGCTGAATGATACTGCTACGGCTTTCTTCTTCAGTTGGAGTGGTAATGCTACTGCTTTCTTCTTCAGCTGGAGTATCACTGCTACTTGCTTTTGATTTTTGGTTGTACGAACGTAAAGCAGCTGTAGTAGTCATTTTTTCTAGTACTTCAAGCTCTTTCTATTAGTAGAGAATAAATAAAATAAAAACGGAGATAATTATATTATATATAATAGAGATTTCACCTCGATTAGCATTTCATTCGAATTTATCTGTGAAAAATGTTGGATCTCATGGTCCCAGAAGTGGTTGTTGACGTGATTTTTATGGGCATCCTGTTTTAGATAGTCAGAAAATATCAGCAACCTGAATAAATAGTTGAAATAATATACCATACCTTAGCAATTGATTCACAGCTTTTAAGAACTTTGTAACTATTACTATTGCTTTTGGCCTTCTTTAACAAGTTTCGAATATCTTGGGAATATGATTGGTGTGCTTCATCCTTGGTACAGGTACATTCACTCTGGTAGTAGTAATGAAGGTCGTACTTTGTAATATTTCGCCAAACTTTCTCCGGCTGTTTCCAGAATTCTAAATAAAAAAGAAATTGAAAACCAAATTGATAATAAATGGAAAAGGTAAATACTTACCAGGGAGATTAAGCTCTTTGTTATCATTCATATTGTTTCACTTAGATCTGTCGTATTTAAGGTCGTAAGAGATATAAAAACATTAGAATAAGAAATAACAAGGCATACAAATGTCAAATAATAAGATGGATCGATAAGATTTAAAAATATATAAAATCCATTATTTAATCAATATGATTAAATAATGATAAACTATGAAGTAACACACAGTAAATACCAGTACCTTAGAAACAGGTCAGAGTAAACCCAAAACATTATGACAAATAGAGTATATATTATAGAATCAACTTAGATAAGATTAGCTACCTTATCTAAGAGGACAGAACAGCTTGATCTATAATATATCATGTTTGATTATATATGTAATATCATTAGATAATAGTATGCTGATGATAGAGGTGAGACATGGATCGTTTATGACGTCTTAGCTCAACAACCGTCTTATCCATAACTCTTGTCATATGGAACTACGGTAATAAGGATAGATAACATGTAGTCTAACTTATTGATTAAAGACTGTTCTCAGTGTTACTCAAGATAGATGTCAATAGTAGAAGTTGTACCTATTTAATAATATTCTTTTATAAATGTAATAAACATTTATATAGAATATATATTGAAACAACTCGCACCTTTAGTTCTGATTCAATATCAGACACCAACTAAAGGACTCAATACTGACAGGGCATTAGATAATGTTACTGAAACCACATCTGCCTATAAATAGTTTATAAATCGAACAACCCATCACTATTCATGCAAAACCTAAATTGTCAATATATACAAGGCTTAGGTAAAACCAACTCAACCCTTGTGGCGCAATAATTCTTATTCTTATATATTTAGTCAGAAGGCTTTACTTACCTCTGGCTAGTTTGTTGTCTATCCAGATGTGAAAGAAAAGAAAAACAGCTTTAGCTGGGGATCTCAAATAGTTTTATAGTAGTCTTGAAATTTTATTAATCTGTCTTGTGCATGTTCCTAAAACGTTCCAAGATTTTCTTAAATTGTCCCCACCAAGTTTTTTATTCGTCTCATAGAGAAATTTATCTGTCCCAGCAGAAAAAAAGTGCGTCTAAATATTTATTCAAAATCCAGTATATTAATGAATGTCACAAAATAAGTCATGCTCATGTCGATCCAAGTCACTTTCTCTTTAAATTTTCAACATTGAAGCATTAATGGTTTATTCAAATTAACAAGCTATTGGCACTATTTTATTTCGAGTAGAGTAATAAGAAAACACTAAAAATCACTTGCTTCCTTCACTTCCTCTAAACACGTTCTAAAAGTTTTCATTCTTTGAATAGCATAAAAGAAGTAATCAAAATCAATTTCACTCTGATTAGCCTGTACAAATCCCCAAAGGGCCCAAGTCAAATGACAAGCCATTGTCCAAGCGGATACCTCTTGTTGCAGATTTTTTAAGTTTCCATGCTTTGAATATGCCTTTAAAAAATTCATTTGCTCCTCCATTGTTGGATAGTTTGAAGCAATCATAAGTGCAGGCTCATCACTGTGGTAGTCATACATCCACTCACAGAAGTGATTGGCAAGATCAAATCCTCGAGGATTGTACCCCGAGTATTCAAAATCAATCACAATAAGTTCACCGGTGGTATTCATTTTAAGAATATTACCATATTGTGTCTAGATGTAGAATTGATTAATAAAGGGTGATTTAAATGACAGTAGTCAAAACTCACGTCGTTGTGTGCAAACACCACTTTATTTTTCATTGAGCTTAGCAGGACTTTACACTCTTCAATTTCGCGACCCAGTCGAGAAATATCCAATTCTTTCAGTGCTTTAGCCCAGGCTGCTGATTTATTTGACAATTCATGATGCAAATGTGACGATAGCATGTCATACCATTTATCTACCATTAGCCAAACCTCCCAAGATTCCTCTTTTGTATTTGGGTAGATACTTGTAATAGAGTGTAGCTGTGAGAGCCTATGTGCAATAGCAGCTGATGTAGCTTTATCACGTATATCGCAGCTTGTCAAAGTAGTGGCGTCTAAATATTCTTCAAATCGACCGTTGCCAAATAAACCGAGAAGTTTAGGCCCTAGCTTGAGGTTTGCCAAACGAACCAACCATTGAATCTCCTTGGTTCGATCAACGATATCATCACAGCCAACACCATAGATACGAAGAAGAATGCGTTTAGATCCGGCGGTAACAAAAAATACAGCGCTTTTTTTTTTTTTTAATTAATAAACATTATCAATGCGGATTCGGAGGGACTTACTTTGTTAAGGCTCCACTAACACGTTTAATTTCCAAGAATTGTCCATTAATCCAATTAGGAAACAGTTCCGAGATGAGTGCATGGATTTCAAGATGGAGTTTTTCATCTTTAAGTGTTCTACAATAAATGAATGGATGAATGGACATATTGATGTTGTCTATACATATATATATTTACGTCAAATCAATCATTGTCGAACTTGTTGGAATTTCAATAGTTGGTTGGTTGACATTTTTCCATGGTCTAAGCTTTTGAGTAAATCTTAAAACACTTGAGAACTTGTGAAAAAAACTTGGTGATAAATCAGCTGTTGCAGACATGAGAGGATAAATAGATAGAAAGTAAATAAAAGTAAAAGAAAGCGAAAGAACAAGAGTTTTTATAACCCTTTTTTTTATTTTGAGATAGTAAATGTAGTATAATCAAAAGAGGTATAACTTGATAGATGATTTTAATGTATCACTCTTTGTAAAGGGTATCATGCGACATCACGTTTTGTTTACTTTTGCCAATAGTATTAAAGAAAAGTAAAATGGAAACACTTCGTTATAAATGATATGTTTTATGTGCACTCCTTAAATTGAAATAATTTTACAGTCCTGATTCATTTCTTTATCAAAAACAAGAGATAGGCTTATCTAATGCTACTATCAATAATAAAACTAGACGCTTGAGATAACAGTACTTTTGATAACTGTAAAGATAATAACATAAACATATGTCAATGTCTTGACCATTATTGTTTCATTACTTTTGGAGAAAAAGCCAAGCCAAATAAACGTGAGGTCTTGCTTTGATGATATCATTGAATCGTTAGGTTTAAGTTTTAACCTAGTACAATACAAATAAATAAATTTGTAAATGTTTTACATATATTAACAGCAACTATAATAATGATAAATGTCAATACATAAACAATAATGAACTCTCCTCTTGCTGCTGCTAAAAAATGAATGAAATGTTGATCATCCAAAATAATAACAAGATGACACTTTTGTATTTCGGTGCCAAAATGCACCTATCACATGAAAACAACTATCTTTGTTTTAGTAACAACGGAGAGAGAGAGAGAGAGAGAGAGAGAGAGAGAATAAAAGATCCATTATCTATATAAGTATATATTTAATTTAATGAATTAACTACATCTTACTGTTGACAATATCACTTTGATTCTACGAGAGAGAAGTCTGCTTTTTATTATATTCACTAAACTATGGAGGAAAGTCATTCCAAGTAAACACTGTTTAAACAATGAAATGAATCACATGGAACGGAGAAACTTTAAACGTGGGAAAATAGAATGTGCCATTATATACAATAAGCCATTTCGTCTTTATTATTGTATTTGTACTTATTGTCAAAGGAAAGAAGAAAAATAATTCTATTTGATCAATACACAGCATTTCTCAATTAGACGCTTTTTCGAACATTAATTACTCAACAGAACCCACCCCCTTTTTTCTAAAAAAAAAAAAATCTTAAGTAGAACATTTGAAAACTTTTATTTTCCTTCAACAATACGCAATATTTGCTTTTAAAATAGGCACAATTGTAAAAATTATAGATCAGTAGATGATCATTCTAAAAGAAAATAATGACATACTGTCTTTTTCAAGAAAATGGGGAAGGGTTTCAAATTATTAAGATTTTTTTTCAAATTGTAGAGAAAAGGAGAATGTTTAATGAGAAAAGGATGATAAAAAAAAATGGCTAAGGTGAAAGGACTAAAGGGGGTAAAGTTCATCATCCAAACCAATGAATAGTAAAACAAGAGCGTATCTTTAAGCATCCGAATGAATCTCATCTATCACCAACTTTAATTGTCATGCAATAAGACCTTATGCTTTATTAATGATGGTGAAAGCCGTTTTTATTTTATTAAAATGAACAAGTTATCATCTAAGCTATAGCATCTACATTTATTAGAGTAGCTTTAGATCAATTCATTGGAGACATATTTTAATCAACAGCACAATGAATGGTAGCTGTGAACTTGGTTCCGAAGTTTATATATTTGTTTCCGATTACGAGGATAGTATTAAGTTCAAAAAACAGGCCAAAAAAAAATGTTGTGGAAATCTACATCTAGACTTGCTTTAAGAAACATTTGTCACTTCCTCTACATGAGAATAAGAGGATGTATTCGACACTTAAAGAACAATTTTTTTTAAAAATAAATCAAAAGATTAAAGTCAAAGTATGCATTTTATTTTGTATTATAATAATCAAGGCTGTTCAAATGATAGGTTACTAGTTCCATACGCTAAGGACGCCAAAAAAATACTAAGCCCGCAAATTGGAAGGAAGTCAACATGATAGTGGCAACATCTTTCGATGATAGTTTTCATACTATAGAGTTATATACTCATTCAGTATGAATTTATTTGATTGAATAAAATAAAAAATATATGAAACAAATGGTGAAAGAGTACAAATACAATGCCTAAATCAAAAAAAAAAAAAAGCTAAATGCATTTCAACGGACTAAACCGTTCAACTGGCCAGGATTGGTCCCCCTTCCCCGAGTTTAAACGTATTGAAACGCATTCAAACTTCAATTAATACTACTTAAATTCATCAGAAAAGGAAGTGTATGACTGCATTTGTACTGTTTATATCTGCATTTAGAGTAGTCATTTACTTTCTTCTTCTTCCTCTCATTTACGACCATGATTTAGTATACATTTTTTGTTTGAAATTTTGAAAAATAGCGCGTCTTTTTATATCACAATAAAAATATGATAAAGTGATATATGCATTATTGTTTTGTTTTGTTTTTTTATATCATGTTAACATTGGACAATAAAAGTATGATAAAATGTCATGCTTAATGATTCCTGCATTTTGTATTGTTAAGAAAGAAAATATATTAAAGATATCCATTCGATGTGTTCTATCTTTCATTTCTCTTTTTTTTTTATTGATATGATAAATTCATTCAAGATAAAAAAAATTGCACACAGAGAATTACCTGTTAAAAGAAAGTAAGTGCCAGTAGTAATCCTTTAATTGACATGTTGACTCAACCAATTCCACAAGACTGTCCTATTTTCGTAGAACTTCCCCATTCTCATGTCATCAAACTGACTGTAAATACAGTAATGCATCTTGTCAAACTCCCATTCCACATTTTTCTTTATTGACATGATGATAGGATCTATCATGTGATATAATTCTCGAGTTGATCCAAGAAATGGGTAATTATTAATCATTATTTACACAAGTGTTTACCAATAACACAGCGTAGGTACGATAGCAGGAGGTTCAAATTGGCAAACACTTGTTGTATTTAAATCAAAAATACAACCATCGTATTATAATCAAAACGAAAGGGAACAAACTTGAACCAAAGCAAAGCAAAGCAAAGCTTCTCTCTCTCTCTCTCTCTCTCTCTCTCGTAAAAATAAATCTCAGACATGAGCCGTCACATTTTAAAAAAACCACTTTTTTTAAAAAAAAGTGCATCACTGTTTTCTTGCTCTTAATATAAACAACAAGATGGATAACGACACACCTTCACAAATTTCTAAACTCACATCAAAATCTCGCGTTTATTTTGGTACGTTGGAAGGCCAAGAATCAGTTAAACGACCACGTCTTGAAGAACCAAGCAGTTCGACTGCAAGTGGAGGCATCGATCTTGATGCTTTAGGTATTTACAATTAGACTCTTGACTCATTCGGGTTACTAAAATAATAATAAAAAAGCTGAAAGTTCAGAAGGTGGATATTCAGTAAGAGCAGGCGAAGCTGATCGCGAAGCATTACAAGAGTTTGAGAGAAGACAACGAGCATTCAACATGGCAGTACCAACAGACGATGGTCGCGTTCGTCAACGACTTCGAGAAATAGGCGAACCACAATGTCTTTTCGCCGAAGGGGTAAAGTCTATTTGTTTTTTATTATAATAAGTATGCGAGTGCTTAATCGATAAACAACTCAAAATTAGCCTGGTGATAGACGAGATCGTCTAAGATATTTATTATCCAAAATGGAAGGTGGTGGAGATGTACACAGTGAAGATTCTGATGATAGAGAGGACGAGGTATTTTCTTAAAAAAAAAAAAAAAGTCATTTTATATAAAGTGACAAAATAGGACGAAGATGAGGAATTCTTTACGCCAGGATCAAATGAATTGTTGGAAGCAAGAAAATTTATTACGAAATATTCATTGCCAAGGTTATTAGATATAAAATATGTGTACATTTGTTTTTTCTAATTTTTATCATTGGTTATTAGAGCAAAAGCAAGAATAGAACGTCAAATAGAGGAATCAAACATCCCACTTGCATTATTAAAAGCCAGTCGAAAGGAGCTTCACACACAATTAAAGGATTATACCATTTGCGCTTCTCAGATTGCCGATGAAAGACCTGTTGCACAGGCTGTCTTTAGTCCAGATTCTCAACTTGTAGTAACAGGAGCATGGTCTGGTCTTTGTAAAGTCTGGTCTGTTCCAAAATGTGAATGTATTTTGACATTGAAGGGTCATAATGATAAAGTGGGTGGTTTGGCTTTTCATCCGGAAGCAACAAGGTCATTGGATAGAAGTGTTGTTAATTTAGCATCGGGTGGTGGTGATGGAACAATCCAATTATGGAATTTAGAAAAGTAAGATGATTATGAGAAGGTTATTATTGCAAATGATTAATCTCGTTACTTGATAGAGAGAGTCCTATGGCTACATTGAGTGGACATGCTAGACGTGTAGCTCGCATTGGCTTCCATCCTTCAGGTAGATATTTGGGTAGTGCAAGTTTTGATGGTACCTGGCGTTTATGGGATGTAGAGACTACAGAAGAACTTTTATTACAAGAGGGTCATGCCAAGGAAGTATATGCCATTTCATTTCAAGGTGATGGTAGTTTAGTGGCAACAGGGTAAGTGATTCTATTTAATAACGGAGTTGTATAAAATAGAAGAGTGTTATTTATTGATTACAACATGTGAAAAGGGGTTTGGATGCAGTTGGACGTGTTTGGGACACAAGAACAGGTAGATCCTCATTTACACTTGAGGGCCATATGAAGGATATTCTTGGACTGGATTGGTCACCAAACGGATATCATCTTGCATCTGCCAGCGCCGACAATACCATTAAAATTTGGGATGTACGCACGCTACGTAATATTTATACCATTTCGGCACATACATCCCTTGTTTCCGATGTAAAGTATAGTAAAGGTGTACCTGGTGCATCGGACGGAAGTGCGTCGGATCCAAAGAATATAGCTGGGCTGTATTTGACGAGTTCAGGTTATGATGGTTGTGTGAAGGTTTGGTCTGGTGATGACTTTAAATTGATTAAGAGCTTGGATGGCCATGACGGAAAGGTAATGGGTGTTGATATCTCACAAGGTTAGTTTATATATTGCAACAGTGTATGGTATCATGATTAACGCTTTCTCATTTATGACTAGACAATAAATTCATTGTGTCTTCGGGATATGACCGCACATTTAAACTTTGGGCTCATGAAAACGTGGTTTTCTAATAGTCGTAGAAGTAATAAAATATACTTAATATGCCTGTTTGCTTTTGTACAAATATATGAAGCATATACTTGGATTTTATCTTTTGTGTCATCAATAACCGTAAAGTAAAGTGATATTTAGTCCACTTACGCTATGGCAGATGCTGTTTTTAAGATAATCAGAGACGATGGTAGCTTCTTGGTTATTCCCATAGTTAAGCTGGTAGAGAATACTATATGCTTAAATCTACACATCGTCAAAACCTTCAAACTTTGGGTAAAACAAGCAAAAAAAAAACAAAACAATGTGAGCTACAAAATTCACATGAAAGTAAAGCCAAGAGAGATTTATTGAGTTTTTCTTAGAGATGATGATTAATGTAAAATTAAATAATAACAAGAGTAAAAAAAAAAAAAAAAAAAATTAACAAGAGTATCTACTTTTTCTCATTTTTTCTAAAAAATAACACGTAAAAAAAATTATGCCCACTAATATATAAAACAAGGTTAGTTTTTCATGTATCAATTCATCTCTCACACTTTTTTTTTTTTTAAAAAAAAGAAAAAAACGTACCAAATCACGCAAATACTTCTTTTCAGCGATCCACTTCATCAACAACTTATTTGCTTCTACAGCATCCATATCCTTTTGACGTTCAACAATCATATCCACCAAAGCATCCTGAACACCCTTTGCCATACCCTTGGCATCACCACAAATATAAATAGCAGCATCCTTATTGATAACCAAATCATAAATCACATCGGCATCCTGACGTAACTGATCCTGTACATACTCCTTGGGTGCACCATCGCTGCTACGACTCTCTGCAAGACGTAACTTTGTGATGGTACCATCAGTCTGGAACTCACGCAACTCAGTCTCAAACAGGAAATCCTTATTCTTGTTACGGAAACCATAGTAGACGTGGATGGGACCAAATTGGTCGCGGATCTGGCGGGTGGGGTTGTGTCCAATGGCGCCCATGGCCATGCGGATCTGACGCTGGGTTTGGCGGTGTTCGAGGAAGCCAATGAAGGGTGCAATACCAGTACCTGGGCCGATCAAGACCAAGGGGCGGTTGGTCTCGGAAGGCAAGACAAAGGCGTTTGCGTTTTGACGGATAAAGATGGGGACCTTGATTTCGGCACCGGGGATGGCGTGGGTGTTGACGGGTGTGTTACGGCTTGGGATCAAACCGGTCATTTGGTCCAACCAAGGAGTGGCTACACCCTTACGCTCAATCTGGCTTTCGGTGGTATATTTTACAATATTGAATGCGAATCGGATTTTACCATGACGCTTCAGGGGTGAGCTCGAGATGGAGTAGAAACGGGGCATATGAGCAGGTAACATGTCTAATAAACGCTCGATGGGAGGGTGACAGGTGGGGAAGGTCTCAAGAAGGTCTAATAAGGTAGGTACCTCATCGCGAAGGGTGTTGAATGCAGCAATGCCCTGCTTACTACAGATGTACATCAATGTTAACTTTTCCTTGGGGTCCGAGGTGAAGTCAGCAAGCACTCTAAAGAGTGCCTTTCTAGGGGCGCTTGTTAAATCGACACCATAACGGAACAGATCAACGATACTGACGGACCCTGCCTTCTGTAAATGGGTTGGCAAGCTATCACCACCCTCTACCTTATAAAGCACATTGTAACGTTCCTTAGGGATGTTGAGGCGCGTCAAGAGAGCCTGCACAAGTCCCTCATCGTTGGGTGCAACCACACCAAACGCATCTCCAGGTTCAAATGATGTCTCCTCTCCAATATCCAGTTCCAACTCTAGTGTACGCTTGACAGCATCACTTGCTGTCAAACAGGATACCATGGTCACGGGTGCATAGACCAAAGGTGCAGGTGTCACGACAAATTCTGGCACCTTCTTTTCATCACCAGGGTTGGTACCGGTCAAGGCATTGCTTTGGTCCTCTAATTCAACAAGTTTGGCAACGGCTGTCGAAGCACGAGGCAAACCTGTTAATTTAGCACCAGGTTCCAAACCTGATAAACTGATATTTAATGGATGTCCTCTGTAATGTGTCTCTCCATTCACTTTGCCATTGACATGTGTCTGATCCACTAGAGAATTCTCCAAGTGGAGGTATTTTTCAACTGGCTCAGGTAATTTCTCTATACGATTGTCCATAGAATAAGGCACATCTGCTGGATCGACCTTGGGCTCTAATTGACTCTGATCTACAAGTGAATTCTCCAAGTGAAGGTATTTTTCAACAGGCTCGGGCAATCTTTCAATGCGATTGTCCATAGAGTAGGGAATGTCTGCTGGATTGACTTCGAGTTCCGACATTTGATTCTGTAAGGCTTCCTCGACTTTGGTGTTTTCAACAGCGACAGTTTGATCCTGTGAAAGTACCTTTGGTAAACATTCCCATAACTTTTCAATCCAAGGATCAACAATATTCTCGAGTCTTTTTTTTTTTTTTTTAAACAGAAAAAAGTGTTGGTTTCTTGTTACTATATATCATTTCTCTCTCTATCTTACCCTTCAGCATCATCTGCTAAACCCCTTTCATGAAATACAGTAGCTCCCAAATCCTTAAACTTCTTTTCTAATCTCTTTGCGGTATTATTAAAGTTTGAATAGTTGGAGTCACCCAAACCCAACACAGCAACTTGAGCATGATTGAAATACGTCTTGTCCTTGTTACGACGAAGGAAACGCCAAAACTTGAGTGAATTATCAGGAGCATCACCGTCTCCTGTATTTGAAGATACCAAAATAATAATACCAGTCTCCTTCAACTTGACCTTTTTTTTTTATATAAAAGAGAAATGGTGAGTGATTAATAATCTCTCTTCAAAAAAAAAAAAAAAAAAAAAAAAAAAAAAAAAAAACTTACAGATTCAAAATCGTCCATAGAAAAACAGCCACCTGAGTAGCCCTTGCTCTTTGCTTCGTCATGAATGTTCTTTGCGATCCATTCAGCATTTCCAGTTTGAGAAGCCCAAAGGACAACGTAGTTTGTAGCAAGACCCATTTTATGTTTTCTATAAAAGAAAGAGAGAAAGAAAGAATAAAGAAACAAGATCAAAATGGTTACTTTTTCTAATCCAATGATAAAACCATCTTTGTTTAGATCTCCAATCAAAAGTTGTAGTGATGAGATGATTCAAAGTCAGTTTTTTTTTTAAAAAGAATCAAGATGCTTTGTTTTGATTTGTTTGAGTTGTATGTTTTATATATATATACTTATCATAAGAGAGAGAAAGAGAGTGAGAGAAAGAAAGAGGTTATTTAACAAGGAGATCATATTGATAATAATAATAACAAAAAAAAAAGGTGGTATATTAAATGGTAAAAGAAAGACGCCGAGGTACTTTTTCTAATAAAGGTTCCAAGAGAGTAGGGTGACCCATTAACTGTACAAACAATAGACCAATAGCCACTAGTTGATATGAAGAGAAAATGTTAGTCAAAGAAACAAACCCAGGAAACACAATTTAATATTTTACCTATTAAAACAGGTAACCAAAAGAGATACAATCTTTTGTCTAATTTGGGTTGCACAAAACCTAATCCATCTGATTCCATGGTGGGAGCCATTGTCTCCTCCACCTCGGTCTCCTTTGTAAGTGAATGGAATCGATGCATCAAATGGCTCCCCTTCATGCTCGATCTTCTTGAAAGCGGTTTACGTTTGGGTGATGGTAAAAGCTCCTTTATATCATGCTTGTTTTGCGGTATAAAGAAGGAGGGTAGATAGCCATCCTTGTTTCGGACGGTCGCATCTGCACCTGCCTCCATCAACAGCTTGACCATCTCTAGAGAGCCCAAATGACACGCCAAGTGGAGTGCCGTCATGCCAAATGTGTCTTGGACATCTAAATTGTCATGCTTGTGTTCAATCCATGACTTTACCAGATCGGTATAGTCCAAGAGGACCAATAGATGAAGCATGGTGTGACCATTTGCGTTACGCGTATCGGTGTCAACACTCTTACCCTGAACAATGATGCCCATCGCCACCTGCTTTGCATCCTGCAATTTACCTGTGCTCTTCATACCCACCAGTTGCAAAGCAAGCTCCAAAAGTGCTTGGTCGCTTGCGTCATAGTATGTAAAGATACAGATCTCCTTTTGCTCAAGCAAATGCTCTTTGAAGGAGACGACGACGGGTCCTGGCGTGCTGGCGGGTGGGAGTAGACAAACCATCGTGTTTTCACTCCAGTAGAGTGTGGTGGCGAGTTGCTCGCCAAAGAGACAGCAGAGACCTTGGTAGAAACCACTACCGAGAATAGATACTTCGGTGCCGCCGTAGATTGGGCCCTGCGAGGGGACCAGGCGATCAATTTGGGGTACTCGTGCTGATGCTAGTGGTGGTGGCATCATCGATTCATTCAAGATGGACAAAAATGGAGTAGTATCAGTTGTTGTTGTTGTTGTTGCTGTTGTTGGTATGATGGCTGCCACAGCTGATGATGATGACGATGATGCAGTAGTAGTAGTAGTCGGTATGGATTGTAATGGTTGTAACATTGCAGATGACGATAATGATGATAATGACAATGAAGAAGAAGAAGAGGAAATAGATGTAGTCGAGGAGGAAGTAGACTGTCGAGGCATCGATGATGCTAATGATTGAGCAGGAGGTACAGGAGGTATAAATATTGCAGATGATGCAAATGGTAAAAGAGCATTGTTATTGCCATTGAAAGCTGCGGCAAAGTCCGAAAATAATGAAAATTCATCTTTTTCCGTCAAGGGCGTGGTTGGTAATGAAACGGGAACAAAACGACCTTCGGTATCTGTACGTCTACGTCGATTAAAGGGCCAATCCTCTTGTTGAAATAGTGTTGAGATGTCATCTTGCTGTTCTTGTTCCAATGTTATATCCTTCTTTTCGGACTTTGGGGTATGAAATGGCGTATCAGGAGATTGACAAGTATTTTCGTCAACTGAATTGTTGTCAATACTTCTAGTGCGTTTTCTGTTATTATCATTATTAATGTCCTTTTTCTTTTTCGAGCTTTTATGGTCGTCTGTGATCAAGATGGGGGAAGATATTCCGGAAGCGACAATTTCACCTTTGTCATTCCTCATGACAAAGCAAACTCTAACATAAATAGATTTTCCGAAAAAATAAGTAATCAGAAGTGAGGCCACAATAATCACTCAATTTACTGCTATTTACCTGAAACCAAGTTTCTCATCATGATGTCTACAGTAACAAGTTATTCGTGTTGGTAGAATAGCATCACCTGAATTAAAGTTGATCATGGGATTACAGTTAAATATCAAGATACGGTCCCTTTCCTCTTCAATCGTAGTTTGTAATTCATCAACAGATGACTTATCCTTAGTTCTTTCTGCACGTTTACGCTAAATGTAATACGTTTAAGTTTTTTTTATATATCCCATTACATAATGCTTATGATGCATCTTACCTCACGTCGTACACATCCAACACACATCCGTATTGGTTGATCAGTACGACTTGTAATCACTTTTGCTTCCAAATCCAAGATTTGGGAATCTGCTACAATCACTGCCCCACTATTCTGCTGCTGTAACTTTTTGAGTCGGGATCTCGCAAGCATTTGATTCTGTAATCGAATAAAGGAATAATCTGTTACTTTTCTATTTTGGTCGTCTTCCAGCTGGATGATAAGCTTAATCTGAGTCTCGACACGCGATTTGGCACCTGTTTCTGGAATACCAAGAACTTTAATCTTTAATAAACTACTTTTTGTTAAAAAAGAAAATTAAGCTTTTTGTTTTGTTTGTTTTTTTTTTACATTACTGAGGAATTTTGTTTACCTTTTCGAATCTTGTTCTTCTTTTGAATTTATGTCACTTGGTCTAATAAGAATAAGATTGATAAATCGACTTGATTATTGTTTACTATAAAAAAAAAAAAGCACTTTACATTTGCAAATAACTCGAAAACAGATCATTTGGTTCCTAGATTATAAAAATGATAAGTTCACTGATAACCACTACTTTTTGTATTATTACATCTTTTAATACGAATGTATTATCATCATAATGAGAAGTAGGTGGTGAAGATGATTCCGTAGATGAAGTATCCAAAGGTGATAAAGGTAAGTAGTTGTGCTTTTCCTCTTCAAATGCCGAAAATGTATCTTTTAAAGGGGAACAGGGTCGATTATAACTCAAATAGACCGACATGATTTATATTATTATGAATATGATTATTATTATAAAAAGGAAACAATAAACTACTGCTTTCTTTTTAAAAACTTTTCTGGTGTATATATATTTATAAGTGGAAATGCTATTATGAATAAATAAAATAAATAAAAAGGAAGAAAGCGAAAAAGAGAGAAGTGAATTAGGTTTTGTGACTAATAATTATTTTAAAACTTTCTTTTTCGTTGCTTGTTATAGCTTTTGTGTGGGAAAACCTTTTTTTTTTTTTAAAAAAAAAAAAAAGTTCTTTTGTTAAACTGCTTTCTTTTGGTCTGTTCACCCTACAATTTGTCACACATTCTCTCTTTTATGATTGATTTGGGTTTAGATAAACAAAATTATATAAAAATATGTCAAAAAGTATGTATTTTTTTTTTTTTACAAACTTGTATTAGTAGTGATTTTCTATTTGTAAATGTCATACATTGTTTAGTGCTCCTTTTTCTGTCTTTCTTTTTTTTTTTTACTGCAACTGTTTATCTCTCTGACTATCAAAATAGAAAGTAAAGAGATCTCCACTTGAATAATAAATAATAAATATAAAAAAGCTGAGTACAAAAAAAGGAAAAGATCTCTTTTTATCTTGTTTCACGATGAACGTTACAAACATTGAAATAAATACAACATTTTTTATTTGATTATGCTTATAAAATACCAAAAATGATTAATATTGATTATGATTATGATTAAAAAGAATTAAAAAAAAAAGAATATCGCCAATATGATTAATTTTTTTATTACTCTATATACTCTACTAATAAAAAATGCATCTCTAGCACATCAGCTGTTTTTATTTCATATTTCAAACTCCCAAAAAATGCTTAGAATGGAAATTTCTTTTTTAATCAAAGCGAATTTAATAAGTTATAATTTTTATTATATATTTATATATATATATTTAACGTAATAATCTATTTACAAAATGATAATAAAGGGGAGGAATGAAGGGAAAGGATTTATGCCAAGCGGATGTGCTTATTATTATTATTCATATTATCATCATCACTATGGAAGCAAGACTTTCTCTTGAGAGGGTAAGCAGGAGGCGGGGTTTGTGAAATATCGCTCAGTGGAGAATCAGTATCCTTATTTGGAGATAAGGAAGGAGTATGATTATGCCCAAGTGGCGATTGCTGATCTAGTTGAATAGAATGATGATAATGCTGCTGCTGCTGTTGCTGATGATGATGATAATGTTCGGTTATTGCTAAGGTGGTATAAAGAGGATGATGATGTTGAATGAGATGCTTCTTTTGAATGTGTTCATGTAATAACGATACCCATTTATCGTACAATGCTTTACCGACATAGAGTTGATAATCAACCAATTGCAAAAACACTGCTTCGGTTTTATTGATCTCCTGAACAGATAGACTTGCAATCTTTGCCCAGGTCTTGTTGCGATAGTTTTTATCATTCAGATACTTGGATGCACACATCAAGGCGGCAAGAAACATACGTCTTCCGCAGCCAATCACATTCTTCTTATTGACAAGGTGCTGTTGGACGATTTTTTTGATGCGAAAGATGTAAAAGAGCGCAAGTTGAAGCATAGAATAAGTGGCTCGACTGCGTTTTAGTATCTCACGAATAAATTGGGATGTTGTCATGATACTTTGGTTGATGGGTTGTTTCCAGATGGAATCGATGATATCTGCAGAGGTACCAATAAGCTTGTCAATCATAATGGAACGTTCCTGACAGGATGTGTCGGAGAACTGATGATGTTTTTCTACTAATTGTTTATTATTGCTTGTTGAGGCGAATTCCTGTAGTTGATGTTGCTGTGCTGCTGTTACTACATTGTTGAGACTATAAAGCAAAGGATCTGAAGAAGAGGAAAATGACATTTAAAAGAAGGATATTAATAATAATAGAGGAATATACAAGATGATGATAATAAATATATATAGGACAAAAAAGAGAGAAAGAGAAAGTAAAAAAAAAAAAAAAAAAAAAGAAAGAAAAACCTCTTTTTTTATATAGTCTCAGCTTTTGGAAAAAGAAAACTCCCAAGGGAAAGTGTGCAGACAGGGGATTATCTAGTATCCGTTTCTCTTTTTTTTTAATTTTTTTTGGGTTCCAGCCAGGGTAAAATCCCTTAAATTTTTTTTTATTTTTTATTGATTGATTTTATTTGATGAGACACGTCTAAATTAGAAAAACAAAGAAAGAAAAAAAAAAAAAAGGCAATAAACAAAGAAATAGAAGGCATTTTTATTATTGATACAAATGCACCAAACCATAAAGTAAAGTATGAAATAAAACAAACGATAATAAACCACCCATTGCACCATCCAATACAATATCTTTATATCCATTGATAAAGTGTTTGTTGATATTCTTTCGCGTAAGCAATAATAAACCAGACAAGATGAGCCAACTGACGCCATAGAAAAGAAAGCCATTCAGGTTGGTTAAACCAAGAATACCTGCTGCTGAACCTGCAATCGCAGCAAAACATGATCGAATGTATTGTAACTGACGTGTGTTGTGCATGACATTGGCTTGAACGTACTTGTGTGCATCTTGATTAGGCTGAGTAGGTGCTGCGTTCATCTTATTATTATCGATAAAGTAAGTCTATATTTTCCAGCTGAGTTGAACGAAAAAGGTTATTTTTTTTTTTTTTGCCAATGCTATCTGCGTAATTTTTTGTGCTATATTAAAATGATAGGAGCATTCACTCTGTATATATGAAATTCCTGTCTTTTCCTATCTGTAGCGAACTATTCCGCTTATTTCAAGTGGTACGTAAAATCAATATATTTTTCGCACTCAGAACATCACGTCACTTGTTGGATTTGCATTTTTTTAAACAAGAGATAAAAGATCCAATCAGCTATGTTTGTACGACATCAAACACAAATTAAAACCTGTTTCTGCAATTATAGGGTGATTTTTTTTTTCTTTATTTCTTTATTACATTTAAGCTTTTGTTTGTTAGTCGTATAATTGCAGAATAAGGAGAAACAAACAAATCATAAAAAATCATGTTAAAATAATCTTCTTTTTAAGAGCACGCCTGGGTTGTTATTCAGAGTCTGAATCAGGAAACATTTGGAAATAGCTTGAACTAGCAGCTAATGATTTTTCCTTTTTATTATCCAATCCTAAGCAAAGATCGTCCTTAGCATCGGAACGTGAACCATTTAGCATGATTGAACGACCCATTTCGTCATCGGAATCTTCATCATAAAACATATTAAACACCACTCCACTCTTCTCCATGATATCATTGCTGCTAACATTACTATTATCTGGTTTGATTTTATCTTTGATTGTCAATTGTTCTATTTGCTCTACCATTGCGATATCAGCGTCATCTTTTTGCTCTATAGTATCATTCTCTAATGGTTGCTGTTCATAAAGCTCAAAAGTAACGTTGCTATTGGTTTTCTTATCATCAACATTTTTTTCTTCTTCCTCGACTCCAAGAACATTCGCTATGGATAAGGAGGATCCACTATTTGATGATGATTTTCTAAAAATACCGGCCTTTAAAATATTCCTTGTCAATTTCGAAGTTTTCTTTATTTTATGTGTCGCTCCTGTTTTCTTTTCTTCATCCGTCTGCATATCATCATTGCTTGTGGATGTTGATGAAAATGACATGTCTGTGAAGGATTGAGCAGCAACAGAGGCAGAAGAGGGTGATGGTGGTAGTAATGGGGTGGCAATAGGGCTATTTTGAATTGTACCAATCGTAAATGGAAGATCGACGACCATAAACTCCAATAAATCATCACTCTGCGCACCAATGGGCTGATAGATGCCCCTTTGCGCATACACCTGTACTCTCACTAAATAAGACACCGATATCAATTGACTCGATTCCAGTGTGATGGTGGGCAGTACATGCTTGGGGATAGGCAATCCAATGTAGATCTTTTGTACGCACATAGCGTCCCCTCTGTTTACCAAATTAAGATCCGTCACCACTCGATGGACCTTTTCAGGCTGCGACATGTACACACGATCATTTGCATAGACATGATTGATCCGGATCAGTGAAACGGCAATGGCCTGTTTGCGAGTGATCTCTTGGTTGTTCCAGATCGAGACAGAGACAGGGATAGTCATACCCGCCTGGCATCCCAGACACGGTAATGTCACACGAAGTGCGCCCTTGTTGGCAGTGTTGATTTGGTAGGATTGTTCGTTTTTTTGTTCCTTCATGAGTGGCTGGGTATAGATTTTTTCATAAACAGGCACAAGGCGCTGGGATACAAATTGAGGTCGTTTATGGTTGTTTTCATGGATGAATGCTTCTAATAGATAAATGATTTTATTGGATGAATTGTTGGTCTATATATATATATGTGTATATACATATAAAAGTCAGTTAGGATACATCAATAAACTTGCTTTTTTTTCTTTTTCTATATTTTGTTTCACCTGTGTTGAACTCGGTAAAACACGGTCGTTTGGGACCTTTACGTTAAACGTGATTGCAATGGTCTTTTTCTTTTGTAAAATAATGGTCTCATTTCCCTCATCCAGCTGCTGATGTTGAACCAATTCCGTAAAATACAGTGGCATTGTACCTTTCTCGGTCTTGGCCACTGTTTTATAAAGCTTCTCTCTTGATATTTTGTAAAGCTGACTAAATAACACTCGACTATCCTTATTGGACTCGATGGGCTGTACCTGAACGGTGCCTGTCCATGCAAAACGAAAATGCATATTCAAATTGTAATTACTTTGATTCGAAGTGATGAATACTTTGCCTTGGACTGTGTCCCCTCCAAAGTAACTTGGTCGCTCTTCGTTATCAAATACAATTTCCATTTTTATATCGAGTGCGTTGGATTTATTACGATTTATCATGATGTGTGGGGTATATAGAGAGAAATGTGTAATAAAATAAGTAAAAATAAAATGGAAAAAAAAGAAAGAAATCTTTATAATATAAAATGCGTGATATTACATCTAAAAAAGTGTATGTATATGTACTCACTCACTCAGTCACTGTGCTCTAGATTCTTAAAATCGTGTTTATTTACATAAATAATAATAATACGTCTCTCTATTCTTCTCCATCTATTTGTCTAGTTGCTTTTCAGACTCAAGAAGAGTAGTCGGTAAAGGTTTGATATCAGGTGGAACAAATGTAGTACGAGCCTTTTCACTATACAGCTGCTCATGTGTATAATAATGATCTATCGTTTTTGGATCCAGCAATTGAGGAAACTGTTCGACCAAACCAAAGAAATCACCCTCCCCGTCCTCCTTTCGAGATCGGATGGCGGCAGACGTGAGTGAGATGTAAAAGGTGGTGATGGTTTCATGATAGTGTTTGTTGGAGGAGGATGCATTAATAAATCTGGATTTGATGGTCTGCTTTATAACAGGCTCAGCTGCATCCTTTCCCAAATCACGAATATAATTCCATGCAAGGCGTAAATGGGCACGATGCATCCATTTCCGTGTATCCAATGTATTCTCCTCTAGCGCCTTCATAAATACTTGATCACCGACGCTGCGATAGTGGCGATCATAGTAGAGTAGAGGGTGTGATTCTTCACGCACACCCATCTCACCGCCCACACCCTCTTCCACCTTGAGCACCTTGGCAATCCAAAGCTCATGGTCGCCTAGCTCGAGCACCTGCTTTTTTTCACAATGCATAGCACCAATGGTGCCCATGAGCACAGGGAGATGTGTTTTGGGATCATCAAAAAATGAGACATCTTTGAATTGATCTGCACTGGGCGATGAGAACGCGACAGACTGGTGCACCTGTTCACTACTGAGCATGTTGAGCACCATTTGTCCAGAGGAATGGAGTAGATCGGATGCTCGAGAAGGTGTGCGCACACAGAATGAGACGAGCGGATCGGGATCAAATGAAATTGATGTGAATGACGAGACGGTGATGCCACGTCGATATTCCCGATCGTTGGGTTTGGAGGTGGTAACAACAACGACTGGTTGGGGTATTTTGCGCATAATGCCACGCACATCGGTCACGACTTTGGTGCTGTAAAAGCGGCGGGGTGTTGATAACCCTCGGAACATGGTTGATAAGTAAAGTAAAAAAAAAAATAAAGTGCAAAAAAAAAAGGTATATTATTGTTCACCCCGCGTCCCCCCCATGTCGGTCATTCAACCTGCCAAGGGTTGTTGCCATGGTAATAAAAATAAAAGTGATTTGGTTGCTATGGTTTCAAAATAATGAATAAACGTGCCATCATAACTCCTATTCGGCTTACTTCTTTTTTTTGTCAAATTGAAAAACAAAACAAAACCAAAAAAAACAAATGACATGACGTTTATCAAACTATCGGATAATAGTAAAGTTGATGTTTTTCATGCACAAAAAAAAAAAAACGTATCACTTTGTTTTTATTACGACGGAAATAATTCGGACCGATTTTGAACCCTTAGAATCCTATTGTTTCTTGTTCTTCTTTTCCAGCCTTTTATACGATGTATAATAATGAATTTATTTTCTTTAAAGAAAAAGGATATTTTTATACCCTAAAATAAAAATAGACCGATAAAACTCCAGCACGATTTATGAATGCTATATATATATTTCGGTAATTGACTCCACATAAACCCGTAAAAAAGTGAAAATAGATTTAGTCAAAGGGATAAAGTAATTGAGTCAGATCGGAAATAATTTTAGTCGATCAGGGTAGTAATATAAGTGCTGGAGTGAGGAATATGAGCTAATATAGTGATATAAAGCCTATTGCAGAGGAAAATGAATCGGTACAATGCTCTCTTTATTATAAATAATATATATACTCACATATGAGAGAAAAAGATAATATAGTTGAAAAACGATAGGGATCATTAGAATCTAAAAGTGCTTCTTTATCATTTATATTCATTACTTACCACCATTTTAAAATAAAGAAGTAAGTATATCAAATTCATTACATTTTCCACTTTAATAAAACTTACCAAGATAACATATTAGTTATTGTAATATGTTGATCAAGCATATTACAATCCCCAATTGTCCCTGCTGGATTTGAAGCAGATACTTGGGTCAACCATGAATCCTTGTAAATGTAACCGTAACACACTCAATTGAGTTCGTGTAGTAAAAATTAGATTTTCCAGATCCTGGACAAACTGGGGATGTAGTTTGAGACGTATAGTGAAACTAAGTGTTTCTGCGTCTTGCAGGTTCAGCACGGATTTAAGAATCAATTGTCGCTTTCGACGAGGTAACTTTTGATATCATCAAATTCATGCAAAGGCAACTTTAACCACGCTTTGTCGCACTTATCCGTGATATGCTTTGGTTGAGATCCTGTCTGTGACATTTCTATCGTATACAGGAAGTTCTGCATAAACTGTATGTATACCTCTGGGTTCTCCTTAAGGGTTGTAATATTTACAGGTGTAGATCCTAACAAATCATCATCACCAACAATACGGGCCATAGCTTTACGAACAACATTAGATTTCAATAACTGGTTCAGTTTCTGGGTCGATTCTAGAAAGAACATAATATAAATAAGAGACAATTTTCTTCTTTAAAGATGCCCATGACCAATACTTTGTTAATAAGTGATACATGTTATTTAAGCTCTCGTTTCATGCAAAAGGACATATATTTTTCAGAACGTAAGCGAAAGGTCTCTGTAACAGCATTTGACTTACAAGTAGCGAGTTTCTTAGCCATAAAATACAAACAAGGACTATAATCAGATAAATGTACAACAGCATACTCAGCAGTATTTCCTTAATGATGTCATGCTTGGCACTTACTTTTTTTTCGTCTTCTTCCATTTAAACTAGTAGTCAATTTGAGTGAAATTTATTTGGCAACATTAACCAAATTTAATCACTCACCTCTACTCATTATGAACCAAAAGAGAATACTCTCCGTCACCAACATTGTTGCTCTCGGCTGACCAACATTTTCTCTGGCCCGACCCAATTACTTTGTCACTTTGATCAAATCTTTTTTCATTTTTTGCCAATATGTTGGTCACACTAGCCAATTTTTTGTAAAAACCAGTAAAACGAAAATATATATATAAGGTTTTATATAAAATTTATTTGGTAATAAAATAGCCTAATAGATTAGACGCCACTTTATCATAGAAAAGAAAGGTGGCGGATTAGTCAGTGTAGTACTTTTTTTTTCAGGAACGAAAAGACTATTCAAATACACACATATAAAGGGTAACCTTAGATATTCAATCAAAATATTTACCTTTGTATCTCTTTATTTATTCAATTCTTCTTTGGATTGATGAATTACTTTTGACGAGATAAAATACGAATTGACAGATATAAGAGATAAACGATTTATCTACAACCATTGTATCATTGATTGGAACATAACGAAAGGACAGTCCATTAAATGACTCGATAATTGGAGTTGTGATTAAAGTAGGATAGAAATGATGTAGCTGTACTGGTTTACAAGATCGTCCTTTCGTCATCAGATATCCTTAAATTTTTATAATGAATGAATTGTAGTATAACCCTACTTGAATCAAATGCACTATAATAAATACATTTGAATGTAATAATAAAAAAGAATGTTTATACATTACATAGTTCTACGATGGCTAATATATTAAAACTTGTTGTTGTACGCTTGGTAATAAATATATTTCATGATCATCTAGCAATCTTAGAACATAACTAAAGAAACCTTACGCATGTAATTCAATAGAAAGCGAATAAAGAAACATTCAATTCTACACGTGCTTAATTTCTTTGCTATAAATCAAACAATCAAAAAAAAAAAAAAAAGGATCAACATATAAACAAAGAAAGGTATTCAAAATATAAATAGACGATTATAACTGACCAAAAAAGGAGTAAAAAATATAAGAAAGCTGGATAAAATAAATGAAAAAAGAAGATAAAACTGGTTATCATGAATGATTCATATGTTTTTTTATTATCTTGTAAAGAAGTGTACCAAAAAAAAAAACAAGGAGTAAAGATAAAGTAAAATAAAATAAAAAAGACTTTTTTTTTCTTTGATGTCGGGAGTAGGCATAAAAGAAAGACATAAAGAAAAAAAGAGGGGCAAAAGGATTCAATCTTAATCTTAATAACAACGATATCTATTCATCTACTTTATTTGAAATACAAAGCAAAATAACCACGCTTGATATTTAATCACCTTTTATTACTTTTTATATATTAAAAATTAAGATCTTTTTATACATATTCATAAAGACATGGAAATAACACAACAACAATACTCATTCTATTTCTCCTTTCCCTTTCTACTTACAGACACTCCCTTAGTTTCTCCCCTATTTATCCCTTTTTTAGAGATGATTATACATGTATTTATATCCATTCATAAAAGCTTGCATTCGTATAAATATCTGGATAATAAATACATATTATGTATGTTGTCTGAATAATAGTAATAGTGCTATTATTATTATTATTTAATTCCTTTTTCTTTTTATAATTTTCAAGACAAAAAAAAGTATTAGTAAAAGTGTTGAATAGAAAGAGAGAGAGAGAGATAGAAAAAAGAAACAGCAATCGTGATTCCATCATTCATATTATTGCAAGCATCTAATTCTATATATACATATCATCATCACCAACATCCACAACAAGAGTAATACATTCCACACATATTTATACAACAGTAACAACATCAACAACAAAAAATAATTAACAGTTAACATTCATCATCACACTACTACCATACCAAAGACATGCTCTATCTAACAGAAGATCTTGGATTACTACCCTTCTTTTTACCCTTGGGCATTATTGGATTTTACCGTTACCTCTGGTACTTTATCAAAGTCCTCGCCTGGAGCGTATACAAGCCAGTGAAGCCCAAATCCAATCCAACCTATCGACCCTCACAAGATGTCACCATCATTGTGCCCACCATTGACGCCGGCGAGGAATTCAAGATTGCTGCCCGTAGCTGGCTTGCCTGCGACCCCAAGGAAATCATCATCATTACCGAGACAAAGATGCGAGAGCCCCTCCAGCAACTTGCGGATGAGGTGGATCCCACCAAGATCCGGGTCCTCACCGTCAAAAAGGCCAACAAGCGATTGCAAATGGTGGCTGGTGTCAATGCCACCACCACAGAGATTCTGGTCTTTGCCGACGACGACGCGATTTGGAAGCCCACCATGCTGGATTACATCCTGGCTTGTTTTGAAGACCTCAAGATGGGTGGTGTGGGCACCTGTCAGACGGTCCACCCTGTCGACCCCAGCGGCCACCAGACGGTCTGGGAGGTGCTCGCCGGCTTTCGCCTCACAATCCGAAACATTGAGATTGCGGCTTCCACACATATCGACGGCGGCGTGTGCTGTCTTAGTGGACGCACTGCAGCCTATCGTACACTGATTCTCAAAGATCCTGCTTTCCAATATGGGTTCCAGAACGACCTCTGGTTGGGAAAATACCCGCTGAATTCAGGAGACGACAAATTTCTGACGAGATGGATGGTCACACACGGCTGGAATACCTTTGTCCAGGTCTGCCCTGAAGCTGAGCTCTTCTCCACTTTTAAAAATAACTGGCGCTTTATCAAGCAGGTCCTTAGATGGACCAGAAACACATGGAGATCTGATTTCAGATCGCTCTTTATGGAACGTACCATCTGGAGGAGATACCCCTATGTTGCGTTTACCATGGTCGACAAGTTGTTTAATCCAATCACATTGTTATCCGGTCCTGTCCTAGTGATTATCTTTGCCCTGGAACAATCGAGCAAGGCAGGTCCGACAAATGCCCCTCTGCCTATCTGGAACGTGATTATCTCGTACATTACTTGGTTGCTTGTCACAAGAGGTCTCAAGCTATTCCCCCATTTCTTTAAGCGCCCCCAAGACGTCATTCATTTGCCAGCCTGGCTTTTATTTAATTATTACTTTGCGGTAATGAAGGTATATGCATTGTTTACTTTACATGAGGTGGGCTGGGGTACTCGTGCAGGTGTTGGTACTACGCTCGCAGCCGATATTGAAAAGGAGGGGCAAGAGGATGATGATGCATTGGAGCAAGAGGATTATCACGGACAAGCGTTTCATGAAAAGGATTTTGTTGGTGTTGATATGTCGGATGCAGTAGAGTCAGAGCATTTACGTGTACATTAGTGCTTATTTATGTATGTAATGTGAGAGAGCTAGCTAATATATAGGAGGTGGTGTCCACCGACCTTCATTTAGAAAAGAAAGAATCATCTTTTTTTATATTTGTTTCTATAACGTTTTTCCTGATCCATAATAATAATAATAAAAATAGACACACACACACATACACATAAAAATAAAGATACCCTTTTTTTTTTCCTTCTGTTTATTATTATAATAACTGTATTTACTTTTCTTGAATACAAATACAAAAAAAAAAAGAGGCAAAAGCTTATTAAACACCTAAAATCTTAAACTTTTCACTTGTAGGCACTTGGCTAATAACCACCCTTCCAGCATAAGAAATAGATGCAAATGTCCAAGTATCGGTTGGACTCCATGCTACTTTGTAAACACTATCTTCATGCTGATCATAAGTACATATCAAACCATCCACAGGTTTACTTGTACAAAAATAAAATATCATTAACCATCCATGCATGAACCTCATTTTTATTTTTTCTTCCTTTTCTCTCCCCTTTTTTTTTCTTTCTTTCTCCATTCCTCCTTACCTATATGAATCATAATCATCCGATCCATCCTCCTCCTCACTCTCACTCGAATCCTCATTCTCCAAATACGAAGCCGATGACACCGATATCGTATTATAAAGAGAAACAAGTGTATCTGAGCTCGATGTCAGCAGCAACTGATCCTGCAGTTTATTAAACGCGACATCCCACACCCAATGTGTATGCTGTTGGATCTCCATCAAGTGATCTGTCAGGTTGCGAGAATCCCAGATACGCACCACGCTATCATCCCCGCCCGTGGCGATGTGATGGGGTTTGTTGGGATTATAGTCAATGGCGCGGACCGTGCTATCATGTGCATATCCCTTCATCCTAAAACTGTGGTGGTTGGTACGGGTGTCGTAACCTGCCAATTGTCGGTCGCCGCATACAACGACCTCGTAGCCATTGTGTGGGTTGAGGACGGCATTTTGTAATTGACGAAGGCTGGGACTGGAGGTGTCGGTGGAGAAGATGGAGGATGTGTCTATTGAGAGTGATGTCTTTTTATTGAATTGTTAACATGGATTTCCTATTTTATTATTATTTCACTCTTACTTTTATGGATGTGTAGTTGTCTCCAAGTGAAGAAAGGTATATGTTGGATGAATCGATAGAGATAACTCTATCTTGCTGTTGCTGATCCCAAAGTACTCTAGTTTTTTTTTTTTTTATCAATAAACGATATGCAGTTAAAAAAATGGATAAAAGAAAAACCTTACTTTTTTATCCCTTGATGTTCTAGTGTAGCCAAAGGAACAAGTTTATTTCGATGGTGTTGATCATTACTATTATTATTGTTATCATCACTATCCTCATTATTATTGCTGGCGTCATTGTTATTATCTTGGTCTTTTGGTATCTTCCATAAAGTGGCTCTTTTCTTTTGAGGATTCCCCGATACTTTTGTTCCCAATTTTTGTTAAACATATGTCTAATAGCAATAGATATATATATATGAACTTACCAGGACTATGACATGTAAATAGCATGCTTTTATCAGTGGGACATGATACAATATCCCATACCTCTTCAGCATGTTTATAATAGGTAGGTGTAATGATGGCATCATCGTCATCATAATCTAGTAAGCAGACGACATTCTCTTTTCCTCCTACGGTTCCTACAAGGAACTGACTGTTTTCTGTACTGTTTGTCACCGGTGCTAAGCAACGTGCTTGATGGCGAAGTCCAAAAACGCTTGAATTTTCTGACATGGTTGCCTTATTTAAGGAGACAGACTTTATCTATAAAAAAAATAAAGGAGAGAGAGAGAGAGAAAAAAAAATAAGATTAATTTTAGTTTAGCGTCAGAAGCGCGTCTTTATTTATCTTATTTTATTTTTCACTCTCTTTTCTTTTCTTCATCTCTCTTTTTTCTTAGCAAAAAAAAAACTCTAGAAAGATGGCAGATGCACTAGCTTATCTAGACACATTTGATTACAAGAACTTTGTTCTTGGCTTTTCTTGTGTTGTTTATGGCTTTGAACAATATTTGGAGTAAGTCTTTGTTGTTTACAAAGTTTTTTTTTTTTTATATTTATAAATAGGTTTTTAAAATAGTTACCGTCAACATAAACGTTATTTGATGAAGGAACGACCAAAGGAGCTTGCTGATATTGTGACTGAGCAAGACTTCAAAAAGGCTCAGGCATATAATTTGGACAAGTCTCGTTTTGGATTTTTTGAGGGTTTTTATAAACAGAGCGAAACCATCCTTATGCTCCATTACGATGTGCTTCCAAAGTTATGGCAACTTTCTGGTGAATGGTTGTCGAGTTTTGCAGGTTATGGTTCTGAATATGAGGTAAATACAGGAATGTATGTTTAGTGTTTGAGAGAGAGAGAGGGGGGAGTGCTGTTATGTTGATACTCATCTTTGTAAATACATGTTTTAGATTACTCATTCCATCATCTTTACCTTGCTCTTTACCTTGATTTCAACAGTCACTTCCATTCCCTTTAGTCTCTATTCTACCTTTGTCGTAGAGCAAAAGCATGGTTTTAACAATCAAACCATTGGCATCTTCTTTACTGATATTTTGAAGACTCAATTGATCACTGTTGTACTTATGGTGCCATTCCTCTCTGCCTTTTTATGGGTTATTAAATCTACTGGTGAAAAGTTTTATTTCTATGTTTGGCTTATTGTGTAAGTGTTTTTTTTTTTATTATTTGTTATTGTTATTGTTGTTATTGTTACTGACATGATGTTTATTACACACACATAGTATCTTTTTCCAATTGTTTATCATCACTGTGTACCCTACTTTTATTCAACCCTTGTTTAACAAATTGACACCAATGGAGGATGGTGAATTACGCACTCGCATTGAGGAATTGGCTGCTCGTATCAACTTTCCTCTCAAAAAGTTGTACATCATTGATGGTTCTAAGCGTTCTGGTCATTCCAATGCTTATTTCTATGGTTTTGGCAAGAATAAGCATATCGTGCTTTTTGACACTCTGATTCAACACTCCAATACTGATGAGATTTGTGCTGTATTAGGTAGATTGTTTTATATATTACTAGCTCACATCACCTTACTAATACATAATAATGATAATAGCTCATGAACTTGGCCATTGGAAGATGAACCATACGCTCAAGTTGTTGGGTGTCAATCAGATTGTTTTGTTGACTATTTTCTGGATGTTTTCCTTCTTTATCTCCAATGTAAAGTTGTATCAAGATTTTGGATTCCAAACCATGCCTACACTTATTGGTTTCTTACTCTTCCAATTTGTTTATGCTCCTATTGGTAATGTCATTGATTTCCTTTCTCATGTCTATCAACGCAAGAATGAATTTGAAGCAGGTAATACTAATAATAACAACAACAATGCAATTGCATCATCTTAATTAATTGCTATGTCTATAGATGCTTATGCATTAAAGTTGGGCTATGCTTCTACTTTACGTAGCGCATTAATCAAGTTGAGCGTAAAGAATCTTGGTGGATTTAACGTTGACCCTTGGTATTCTGCATGGAATCATTCCCATCCTAGTTTGGTTGAGAGATTGAAGGCTCTTGGCATTAAGCCTACTTCTGATAAGCCAATTACTATTCAGGAAGATAAGGAAGAAGATAAAAAAGACTTGTAAACAATATTTATTATAATAAAATAGAGTTTTTCGTGCAAATGCTTTTTTTTTTTATCATATGATTTCATTATTTTGCTTAATTTTTTTGACGGCGAAATCTTCTTGAGGGATTTCCCGGACGGGTAAAGTTGACTCAGGCAAATCCTAATGTTCCGAAATTAATTTTTTTCCAGGGAAATTAATTTCTTTTGTCCGTTCTTCGCATCATTTTTTCCCGTTGTTTCCGTTGCTTAAAAGAAAAAAGAGAAAAATGAAAAAGTAATAATAAAAGTGGAGTCATAAAAAGACAAGAGAAAAAGGGCGACTGATTGATGGATCACATATATCAATCTAATTGTTGCCAATCAGATAAGATAGATATTTGTCTATTTTTGCAATTTTAAAAAAAAAAAGACAAAAGATTACTCATTTTGCGGGGTTTATAAGATGCGGTATGACTAACACTGACTTTTGTAGCAGTTATCGGAAATCATATAAATAGAGGTGCATTAACTCCACACTTTTTTATTTCTTCATTATAGTCTTTCGTTACTACCTTTCTTTTTTTTTGTTATTACTACTTGTAATATAATATATATATAAAATACAATGGATCTCTCTTGGTGTATTATTTGTGATCGTCACTGTACTGACAATAACGTAAGTAGTTACTTTTTACTTTTCAATTCATTACATAATCACTTACATTCTGTATGTATTTTATATTAGCTTTATTGCTCAGATTCATGTCAATTCCAAGATATCAATGCTAGTACTTACTCATCAAAATCATCATCATTCTCCAACGATAAGACATCTTCACTCTTGCTTACTCCCCCAACATCACCATCTCTTCAAGCCTTTTACTCTTTCAATCAAAGCAATCGTTCTTCATCTACTACTCGCAACTTGACTCATGTTTCGAGTCATCAATACCAATACTTCCCTCATCGTTTCACTCCTGGTTCTCCTACTGAATTATCGCTTTTTGCTGACGATACCTAGTTTTTCATTATTTGTAACTCATTTACTTTTGGTTTTGGCTTTATATCTATCTCTCGATTTTACTATTTCAACGCTTTGAAATAGATTTGGAAACATCGTTCCGCCATCAATTATGGTTTATCCCCCCCCCCTCTTGCTCTCTCCTGGGTTTTATTGGAGTGAAAGACATGTAGAGAATCTCTTTTGTATTTTAGGGTGTTCAATTGAACCCAATATAGAATTTAAGATTTATGTATTTATTTTTCCTGTTACTTAAAAGTGATATCTTTTTTATCACATCATGATTCATTTTTTTTTGTCTTAAAAAAAAAACGCATGCATATCATTATCTTTTTACTTGTAATAATAATAAAAATAGTTGTTTTTGATCTCACTTCTGTGATTGGCTTTTAAAAGAATAATGTTTATGAGTATTATCCAATTAAAATTTTTAGTTTCAAATTGTCTCTGTACATTTTGTGTAATCTTTTCATTATCTTTTATCGCTTGATTTGGATATTTGGAAGAAAAAGATATATACTCTTATCAGCGTTCTGATATCTTTTTTATCATTCGTTTTATCAATATTAGCATTACCGGTTGCATCTGATAATAAAAGATAAAAACAAACATATCAGTTTTGCTGAATGAAATACAATTGTATTAGTCATATTATAACCATTTCAAAGCAGACAATATTCAGCCAATGAGGTATTTTTAGCTATGCGTAGATCAAAGCTGAGCACCCTCCCCCTTTTTTTTTCTCGTAAAGTTTAACCATATTGTTTATTAATAGCACCATTCATGCATCTTATGAGTAATAACCAATAAATACATCGACCTTTATTATGATGGATTGGCCAACTCTTTTTTTCTTTTTCTTTTAGTAATTTACCAAAAATAGTATCAAATTTCTGACAATAATTCGGTTACTTGCAAAGTTATTACAGTTTTCGTCTTACCAATATGTTGCTGCTGCACCCAAAGACGAAATAAGAAAACGTGAATTTCAAAATAGGATACAAAAGTTTATTTTCTTCATAGAAATATTTTGATACATTATTACTGTTAGAAGCTGTTTCTTTTCTTTTTTGTAGAATTTGAAACTATTTTATTCTTTGATTAATGACCTTTCAAGCCTCCACTTTAGCCTAAATTTTAGTTCAATTTTGACGGGTTGGCGGGTTAAGAATAGAATACATGCGATAATGGTAAATGTCCATTCGGTATCTACAACATGGCGGAGTGGGGAGATAGACTGGTAATATAAAGCTGCTGTAAGACATCTATGTGTATATCAGGTTCTTATTATTGTTCAAATGAGAACCAATTCACAGGGTGCTTTCACCTTGTTGTGTGATTTGATGCAATCATAGATGCAGAGTTTGTAGGATATAAATCGACCAAGAGTTTATACACTGCATTTGAAATCGATACGTTACATAGTGATACTATATAGATTTATTAACAAGTTTTAGTAAACGAACCGCCTATATGGCAATTGAGTTGGGGGAGGTTATAAATATTTACTGATAAGACAGAGCGAGTGATGCAGGTAAAGGAAGCCTGTATCTCAATGTTCATCCATAACCAATCAGCAGGGTATCGTCTAAAAAACCCCAATAGTGTATCATCCCAAGTTGTACTTGTTCAATTGGAAAATAAGGTTTCATATTCTCTTTAAAAAATGATAAAAAGTTGGCTCAGTGTATATATAGATCGTCTACCTCTCCCTCTTTATTTATTATATAGCAATCAATATAACCTCTTTCATTGATTTGAATCTAAACCTAATATTCTTGCGATCCTCCTAAAGCTCCAATTTAACACAAGACCTGATGTATACGATCCCAAAATCGCAACGATCCTATGCGGTGAAAAGGAATGCCCTATCTGAAGGGAGTCTAATGTGTCGATCTCTACAAATGACTCCGTTAAGCTCGTCAATACAACATACTGTCTTAAATATTGGTACGTCATGTATGCTAATGTAACAAGGATGTCCTTTTCCTAGAGGTTACAAAGGAACGGATTGAAAACAGTTCTTATCTTTGTCTTGTTGGATGATACTGAGTTTTCTTCAATATCTCTTCTTCTTGTTCCTCTTTTCCAGTACTGAAGAGGGGCTGGAGTAGCATTTCTAGAACCGTTGCCAACGAGCTTGCGTAGTATTTCGGGCCGAAAGAAGGCAATGTCGAGCCAAATAATGAAGGATAGTATGTCTAGAAATCGAAAGATAGATATAGTATCTATACATATAGATTCAATACGATGTGTTTTGTTATTATAGATTTTTTACTTTTATTCATACCTCCAACCAAAATAATCTGTTAAAATGCCACCTACCTTATCAAATACATGTTCATTATAGTTCTGTCACCTTAGTCTCCCTTTTTACTCAATTTTCTTCCCATCAACCTTTTCTCAACAATTTGAAACTTTTTCTCATTTTCTTGAAAAAGACAGTATCTTGACCTCCAGACTCAGTCAGACTCAAGGTATTTTATCATGTGACCTCAAAATTAAGCAGTGAAATTGAAAAAAAAAATCTTTTTGAGTCACCCGCTTAAATTTTCGGAAATACCTTCAAAATACCTTCATTTCTGCACTCTCAGACTCAGACTCAGACTCACGCTAATAGTTTTTTCCCAAAAAAACAACTCAGTGGATAAAAAAAAAAAAAAAAATCCGTTCCTTAAATCACAAATATTATTTAAAAAAAAATTTTCTTTTTATCTTTGTGTCAAAACTCTATTCTTTAACAAAATGAACTCTCGGAAAGCTAACAGCAGCAGTAGTAGCAGCAGCAGTACCGTCAATAATCAAGATATTCAGCGTATGATCGATAATAATGCAGCAATGCATTATAGTAATCAAATGATACTCGCTGAAAGTATGACACATCGCCCTGTCAATACGTTAAAGGCCTATGATGCCAAACAATCTGAATGGAAGGCTTGTATAAGTTTTTAATTTTAGATAGCTATTTGGTACTACACTATGCTAAAGTACTAACAAATATAAAATGTCAAATATTAAAGAAATGGTGTTCTGAAAAAAGATTCAGTGATGGTGAAATTGTCAACGATTCGAAGCTTAGTTTTTTTCTTGATGATTTTGTTTCAAAGCGTGGTCGTAAGTTCAGAAAAAACGAAGATGGTAGTGCTATCCCTTTAGGAAAATCGCCTATA
>MU622259.1:339368-362971 GCA_025399235.1 Backusella circina FSU 941
TTATAAATGCAATGTACATATTTTAAGGTAGCAACTGATAAAGAGATAAGAAATGCTTAACTTTGCAAGTTTAACTTGTTTTACCTATATCATTCATTCAAATGATATGGCTATGTAAAACACAATGTATATATTATCCCAAAAAAACAGACACTAAACCGATTTAATCTATTTTATAACAAAAAGGGAGTTGGATGTAAATAAAAGGTATTCAATGGTAGAATATTACTCGTTCATATTGTTTTAACCCATTAAAAGTGTAGTCCAACTTGTTTTTTTTTTTCTCAATGAACAGGCAAGGAGTGGATGAAGTAATCTTGCGACACAAAAAGAGCTTAAATGAGACTGCATATATCACATTACAAAGTGGATAAATAAATATAGGTGATGTTTGAAAGAAATGTTTGAATGCCTACTTTCCTAAGGTGTATTTACATTGAGAGTAGATGAACGAAGATGATGCTGATCCAGTTGGTCACATGACCAGATTGGGTTCAGGCAAACAAAGAAGAGAGAGAAAACATGCCATAACGAAAACTTTTGTTTTTTTTTTTTTTAATATATATTTATTAATATATATATATATATATATATACAAAGAAAAAACAGCAAATGTCTGAACAAGAGCAAAAGCAAGATCAACAATACTATGCTCAAATGCAGCAACAACAAGCCTTACAAAACGACAATCATTCTGTTATTCTAGTCACTGCAGGTTACGACAACACTGTGCGTTTTTGGGAAGCGCTAAGTGGCATCTGTTCAAAGACCATTAAACACCCAGATTCTGTAAATAAACTTCAAAAATAATCCTTGCTCCAATCCCACTCATTCCCTTTTTAATTTGTTGTAGCAAGTGAATAGACTTTGTATCTCTCCTGATAAAACAATTTTGGCCGCTGCAGGAAATCACTCTGTTAGACTTTATGATATAGCAAGTAAAAACGAAAACCCTGTAAGTTCTGTACATACACACATACACACACATATATATATATAGTTATAGCAGAAGCACTCATAACGTGTTCCAATTTAAAAGTTTGTGGTGTTTGGTGAACATACCGGTAATGTCATTGCAACTGGATTTCATGGTGAAGGACGCTGGATGTTTACAGCAAGTGAAGATGGTCATTTAAAGATATGGGATACACGTTCGGGTATCAACCCGGTCCTGACACGTAACTTTGATAATGGTGCACCCATCACTGATGCCGTTATGCATGCTAATCAGGGTGAACTTATTACGTGCGATCAGAATGGGGCTGTCAAGATTTGGGATTTGACTGCTCATTCATGTACACATGAACTTGTAAGGAAATATAAAAGATAGAGAGAGAGAGAAAGAGTAGCCTAACTTGTGTGTGCTGTCATTAGAGACCCGAGGAAGGAGTACCTATGCGTTCTGTAACGGTAGCATCTGATGGATCCATGTTGATAGCAGTGAATAACAAGGTAAAAGAGAAAGAGAAAGAGAGGGATAGAGAGCTAAAGCATTATGTATTTATGATTAGGGTAATTGTTATGTATGGAAGTTACCCAATGGTGCGGATACAACTGATGTGGAACCTATTCATCAATTCCAAGCTCATAGCAATTATATCAACTCGTGCCTTTACATCTTGAGCCTATAAAGAGAGAGAGAGAGAGAGAGAGAGAGAGAGAGAGAGAGAGAGAGAGAGAGAGAGAGAAAAGATATATACTCATGTTGAATAAATGTATAGATTATTGGCGACTTGTTCTGCAGACAAGACTGCAAAGATTTGGAATGCAGAAAAGAATTTTGAACCACTTTTAACATTGGAAGGGCATCAACGATGGGTATGGGATTGTGCCTTTTCAGCAGACTCAGCTTATTTAGTTACTGGTAAAAAGATGAGAGAGATAAGAACAAGGAGAAAAGAGCTAATATACATCCTTATTATAGCTTCATCAGATCATGTAGCAAGGTTGTGGGAACTTCAGAATGGAGAGACAATAAGACAATACAATGGACATCATAAGGCAGCTGTGTGTGTTGCATTGAATGATTTATCAGTTGGTTATTCTTAATAAGTTTGGTGTCCCTTTCTTTTTAATAATATATGATTTTATATAAACAGAAATATACCTCCCTCTTCTATATAGAAATAACAATAGTATAGAAATGAATGGTGTTAAAAGTACATAAAAGAGTATATATTTACAATGCAATGTATGTGTGTGTGTGTGTGTGTGTTTAACCCGTTAATGAATCAATGGGTTGTTCTGTAAAGATGATGGATCGTGTTCCTTGGTATACTCTTAATAGAACAGGTTGGAGCTTGGGTAAAAGGTGCTATCAAAGATATATATTCAGTTAAAACAATAAAAACAACAGGTCATTTCCCTTTTTACCTCAAATACAACAGTCATCTTATCCTCTCCCTTTACCATAATAGCCATATAAGATTTGATCTGCCAGAAGCTGATACCTTCATTTATAATCACGTCCTCAATCTTAGATCTATTAATAAAGCGTGATACTACACTTCCTCCCCAATAGACAGTCTTGACTTGTATGCCTACATCACGAATGGATAGTATACTCTCTATTGATTTCAAAAAAATAGAGCAAACTTAATAATGGCATCTATATATATCTATATATATCTATATATGTATTTGTATATATAAAAACCTTGTCTAACCGATTTCCTTTTCAAAAAGAACCAAATAAAGAATAAAACAATAGCATATACACTCCACTAAGTAACAAAATAAATTTCTCCATATATCATTTGTGTATTTATATATATATTTATCTCCAACTTATTGTTAGTTACCCAGAATACCAATAACCCTATTAGAAAGAGAAGAAGCATATCGACAACTTGTATCGGCCTCGAATCTGCTCTTACAATGTATTCTCTCGCTTTTGCGCCTGGTAGAATATGACAGGTTAATACACCAAGTGTATATGTCCTTGATTCTTCTTCATCAGGTGTCATGATGAAGAAGAGGGTAAGTTGAGTAATAATAATAATAAAAAAGAGAGAGTGTGTGTGTCTTTTTAGTCACGTGACACATTCACTATGGCTGGTGTAGCTTTGGCACCAGTGAGAGTGTGTGTGTGTCAATATAGCCAGTTTTATTTTATTTTTTGAAGAAAACACGTATTTTTCTTCCTTTTTCCCAATCAAGTAAATAATAATAAAATAATGGGACCGACGGATCTAGATAGCTCGTTAGATGATATTATAAAGAAAAATAAAAGACGTAGTCCCGAATCAAGTCGAGGTGGAAGAGAACGAGGAGGACGTGGAGGACGTGGAGGAAGCAGAGGAGCAAATACCATAATACGAAGACCACCAAGAGGAAGAGGCATTAGTAGTAATGAACGTTTTGATAATCGCGAACGTTTTGATAGTCGAACAAATAAATCCATCAGCAAACCAAAGTTGGATTTGAGAGGGGTAAGGGCTTATTTTTTTTTTGAAAAAGAAATAGACATAAACCCCTCCCCTTTTTTAATAGAGAATTGGACGTTATAATGGTAGCAGTGCTTCGAGTAGATCAGACGATCGAAGAGAAAATGCATTTAATAATAATACAACTCGTGTTGAAAAGAAGGAAAAAATTGATCCAGCTTCCATCATCATTACAAAAGCCATTACTCGACCTAGTGCATCGAAAAAGACAGCATCATTATCATCCTCATCATCAGTGGAAATGCCTGCAGCATTAAAGATTCAAGGTAAAGGAAGTTACGGCAGTGCCAAGCAAATGTATTCTGGTGCTGGTGGTTATAGTAACCATAAACAGGATGAGTATCATATGGAGGAACATCAACAGCAACAACAGCATATAATGAGACCTACTGCGAGTGGACAGATTGATACGTATGCCGGGAATACAATTGTATTGATATGTAATTTGGATCCTGCTGCTACAGCCGAGGATATCGGAGTAAGTTTATTTCTTGGATATATTAATATATATAATATTCATAAATATGTTTATGTACACAAAAGGAAACCTGTAGTCAGTTTGGACCCATTGTAAGCTGTGACATTTTATTGGATCAACATGGTCGACCCTTAAGTAAGGCGGAAATTGAGTTCGTGTATCATACTTCTGCACAAGAATGTGTAACTAAGCTCGACAATCAGATAGCTGATGGTAAATAAAAGATGATAAATGTTCTATATATAAGTTTCCTTATGTATTGCTTAGGTCGTGTACTTCGTGCATTCTTGAAGAGTAAGGCGACTCCACCTGCTGCACCAAGATATTCTTCACGTACTGTCATGTCAAATCCTCAGGGATCAGAGTATAATTCACCTCAACTAAGTGTAAGATACGATCAGAACAGGATGCCTCAAGGAAATATGCACTCTCGACACTATTCACATTACCCATCTCAATATTAATATATAATATATATATAGTTGTATAAATCTTATAATAGTATACATATATATGACACTTTATCTTGTTGTTTTCTTACAAAATCATAAAGCTACTCTATTTCTTTCTGTTGTATATATGCATATATTTATATATTTATATATTAAATCATTGAGTTTCCTTATGACCCTTCCTCCTCTATTCTTGAAAGAATATTTATTGTTTACTGTTTCATCTTTATGCTACTTTTTCAAAATAATAAGCAACTATCACTCCCTCTCTCACTCTCTCTTCACTCTCACTGGGAGGGGATGATGATGATTCCGGAAATCTTCAAGTTAAAAACAAACAAAAATATTCAAAAATGAAAACTTTAAGAGGTAGCCTCTTTTATGACATCATAAATATTAAGAAATCATTGTATATATTCTTTATTTTTTATTCATAACTTGAATACTAATATCAAGCATGGTACCTTTCAGAGATGAGGCCCCCTTAATTTGTCATGTTGGCACTTAATTTACTAACAATCCAATACCAATAATGATAAACCCGGGTGCTTTCTTCACCCCTTTTTCTTATAATTGCATCGGTTGTTTGTATTAGAATATATCGAGTGGCACGCAAGAAGATCGGAGGAAAGTAACCGCTTTGAATCATTACAAAGAGAACCACTAGTTTAAGAAAAGTACATCCATCCTCAAATACAAATCAAAGCAGAACACACCTATTTGTTTTGAACTTGTTTCCCCTTGCTGGCCCATCAATTATAGAGTACATCTTTGCTAGGAACCGCAATAAGATAAATTGTCTTTTTTTTTTATGATATTAGTGAAGATAATTTAAACAACTGCTCGAATCAAGAGCACTTTCTTTCTATCTCTTAATATGAAGAAGGCTCTTCAGTTACTATGATTAAAAATATACCATAGTAGCGCATCACCCAACAACAACAACAAAAAAAAACAAGGGATCGTTTTTTTCTTACATTTTGCTTTTGTAATAAAAAAAAAAAAAAAAAAAAAAAAAAAAAAAAAAAAAAAAAAAAAAAAAAAAAAAAACTTGATTAGGTTTCATCCGATACTAAATGTTGGCCTCTTTCGAACATATAAACCCCACACCATTTTAATAAGGCTATCATATCAGCATGAATTATTCAAATCGAGAGTATCATGCACAGCTTGTATATATATATTTATATATGCAAAAGCGTTTACTCTAGGATTACCTCTGCGTTTTTGTTGACAAATGGATCTACATGTTACATATATTTATATTCAATTCATAAATATGCTCCACCAAAAAATATATGGCTTCTTTATGTAAAATTTATTCTATTTCATTCAAAGAGTATTCTACTTGATAGAGAAAAAGACATACCTTAGTGATCTACCCAATTAAACTTTCTTTGTTAAATATTCAAGGGTCTTCTTTTGCCAAAATTCAATGGTAAGAATAGAAAACTTCTTGAAAGACGATTTAAACGCCCATGTAAACCGTAAGCTTCCCCTTGGTTATCTCCTACATTTTATATAATCGATAGAGAAAGATAATTGTAGTCTTTTAAACGGACCATTTTTTTTTTAATTTAATTTAGCAACAAATAAATACTTTAAAAAACTATAAACTGAATATGTTCTAGGTTTAGAAAAAGAAGTAAATCTTTATAAAATACTCTTTTGGTGTCAAACTCTCTCAAAATCAACCCTTTAGCAAAAAAAAAAAATACTTGTTTATTTAGTTTTTTTTTTTTTTTCATCCGTTTTTTTTACTTGTTTTTTTTTTTTTTTTTTTTTTTTTACTATTATTAAAGTTTTAATATAACGATTCATTTGATTTTGGTCTCTATCCTTTGTAAAATGATCAAAACGCCTTTAGGTATCTAATCTTGCCTCTATTTTGTGTAACACAAACTGATCTACATCCATCATTTTCAAAATAAATAGGCTCACGACGTAAAAAATGATCTACAAGGTTTTTTTTCTCAAAAAAAAAAAGGCAAGTCTAAGAGGAGGAGGGGAAAGGGGAATTTTAGAATAAAATCACTTTGCTATTATGTGGCTGATCGTACAAAAAAAAAGTATATAAAAGGGTTCATTACCTTCTATTTTTTTCTCACATCATTCAATTAAATATATTCAAAAATGCGTTGCTCACTTGTCATTCTGTCTGCTTTCATCTTGGCTACCTTTACTGTCGTCTCCACTGCAGAAATGCCACAAAAATCAGAGCTTGCTCTTCCAGGTGTATCCAAGCGCCAATTATCATCTCCACTTGGAGGCAGACGTCGCAGAGTCAAGCATTATAAGGGCAAGGGTAAACACAAGAAGCACCACAAGAAGAGCCACAGGAAGAACCATGGCTTAAATAATATTCGACCTATCGGAATGGCCGGCACCACATCTACTGGTACTAAGGCTCTTCCTGGTAAAGCAGATGCTATTGCTTCTGAATTCCGAAGCGATGTTTGAGGGAAAAAACCAAACTATTCTAAAAAAAAGACAAAAAAAAGCAAAAAAAAAAAAAACAATGAAAATATAAACTTTACCAAAAAAAAAAAAATCATTATAAGTTGTATCGATTTCATAAATAAATGATATATTTTGTCTCATATCCTTAGTACGTATTTTCTTTTTGAGCGTTTTTTTTTATTTTTATTTTTATTACAAAATCAAAAAGCCATTTATCCTATTTCAAGAAGTCTTACTCGAACCAGATCCAGCACCACCAAGATTACCCAATGCCTCATTACTGATATCAAAAATAGCGCCAATGCCAAGTTTCTATAACGGAATCCCTAACGTTATTGTGAGTAGAGTAAAACCTGGTTTTCCTGTTAAGAGAGGATCAAGCCTTTTATGCTTTACTTTTCTTTCTTTGTTTCTTCTTTTTTATCTTTTAGTTTGGCAGAAACTAGAGTAGATAAATCAAGGATAGCTAAAAGAGAGATAAAATAACGCATTTTTCTTTTTCTTTTTTTTTTTAAAAAAAAAAGATGGTTTATATATTTTTTAAGAGAAAATGTGCTCTTTTTATACACTTTTTTTTTTTCTTTTTTTGGAATGGATCGTTTAATTAGTGATCGAGAAATGGTAGCTCGCAATTATTTACGATATTCTCTCCTTGGTAGAAAGTGTCATTCAAAGAGAATGTAGAAAAAAAGTTGCCCTTTTTTGAAAAGAAATAATATATAAAACAACCAGATTTGGTTTCCCATTTATAATATTACCTTTCATACATTATGTCAATTAAGTTCCTCTTTAGTGTTGATCGAGCTATAAGAATTTGAACAAGTGACAAATATTTAATCAAAAAGGTTATTTAAGGTTTCTTTTTTAATCAAGCTAACAATATATAGATTAAAAATGACACAGACTCAAGAGACAAAGAGAATAGGAGACTCTTTTTTTTTTTTATTCAACATCTACGCCACCACTTTTACAACTCCTTGATCGTGCCAATGAACTATTTTAAAGTTTAGCCTTTTAAAAAGCTAAAAGGTTTTTGATACGTAAAGTTCACAAAAGAAGAGAAATAATAATAATAATTCATGAATTATTAAAGTATCAAACAAGTATTATTCATCTTTGCCGTTCATCAAGATGAATTCCATTTTTTGGTTCTACAGTGATCATCATGTCTTTTACTTATTTGACAGAAAATAGTTCCAAGTAAAAAAGTTACCAATAATTTTTTTTTTTTTTTTTTTTCATTGATAACCTACTTTTTTATATTAGAAATCTGAATAATATCAAAAGACTCCTTGTTACTCTCATTTATTGGAATTCCGAAAAATCAGTCCTTTCTTTTTATTGTTGTTGTGGAAATGCCATGCGACGATGACATGTGCTTGGAAAACAAGATAAAAATAAACAAAAAAAAGCAATTCTTTAACAAGAATTATGTAATAAAGCCATCATAGTGATACTTATAATCAAGACAAAAAAAAACATCAATTGTGTTAAGTTCTAAAAGATAATTTTTATTGTTAAAGTATAAAGTTTTTTGTTTTTGGGAGGAGAGGGGTTCAAATTTTTGTAGTCATGTAAAAGAAAAGAAAAAAGGTATTACATAGAAAAAAAAAGACAAAATGTTTTTTTTTTTTTTATAATGTAATTAACCTAAAGCAGGAAGACCAGCAAGTCCTCCAAGCTTTTTTAAACCATCAAGCGGCTTCAATGGGTTGCTGACAGCATCAGAGACCAAATTAGCAACACCAGCGAGTTGGGCACCATCCTTACCACCTTTTCCGCCCTTGCCGGCTTCACCTGCACCGGATTCTTCCTTAGCTCCTCCTGATGCACCGGCCTTGGAACCACCACCATGCTTTCTGGATTTGCCGTGACCTCTGTGACCACCACGACGGCCACTACCACCCCTTGCAGATACTACCATGGTCAAGGTAAGAAGGGTAACCAAGAGTAAAATAGCAATTGAGAAACGCATATTGAATTAAATTAAAGAGAGAGGGTGATAGAGTGATAGAGTTGTTATTGTTGTATTATATGAAATAATAATAATGAAAAAAAAAAACTGGTTATCTGATGGAATAGGGTTTATTTATAGTTGATTTGGTTTTTGTGATATTAAGCTTTTTCTGTAAACTTAAACAGTTATTTGGAATTCTGAATACTAGGAAAAAATCCCTGCCAATCCTCCACCCCTTCTCTACAATAACCCTTACTCTTTCCACATGCAACCTTCTCTCTCGTTATAATAAAGTACAGAATTTTGAGAAACAGTTTTTTTTCTATTCTTTTACTTAAGTAGTAATAAAGGGACGATCTTTCAATTACAAAGTGTATAAAGAGAGAGAGAGAGAGAGAGAGAGAGAGAGAGAGAGAGAGAGAGAGAGAGAAAGAGATTAAGTTTTACTGTCGATGCCTAAATTCTTCCATTATTATCCTAATAATACATACATATATTGGTGAAGAGGTTCTCCATACAAGATAAAATGACATAGATTTCATATTAGGATAGAACACGTAGATAAAATATGATTCTGTCAATACGTCACCATTTTCTACCAAAAAATAATATCTTTCAGAAAAATGCAAACGACAAAATGAATTAAGGATCAAATGAAATGTGGCAAATAATAAGGAGATCGGGGGTTAATAAAGGGTTAGCAATCTATAGATTAAAAAATGAAGCAAAAGAGAGAGAGAGAAGGTTTGCATACATTATCTCCTTATTTATAATTGGGTTCAAAAAATAAGTGTAAAATCAACCAGCTTACTCAATACATAAATCCCATAACAGCTCTTTCTGGCTTTTTTTTTTTTCTGTCTCCTTAAACTAATGGCTGATCTTAATTGTAAAAAAAAAAAAAAAGAAGGGATTTAAGTAGATCCAAGGGGTGCTTAGAATAAAAAAAAAAGTTTATCAGAAACTGAATTGAAGTATTTACTAAAAAACAAACAACCTTTTACACACTTTTTGTTTTAGGATGCCAAGTATGAAAGAAGTTTAGTATAGTAATGTCTTTCAAGTCTGTTCTGATAAACATGTAAAAATGGTTTTATATGACAGGTTGAAGATCAATTGTTAAAAATAAAGTTAAAAAATGATAAAACAATTTTTTTTGAGGATCACATGTGAAAGAATGGCATTCTCAAATCAAGCTTATTATTATTTTTTTGGGGAGGAAGAGGAGGAACTTAACACTATCTAAAAGAAGATCTTTTGTATCTATTTATTTTAAGCTTTCTTCTCAAAGATGAATAAACCTGTACAGAAGAATCGTACAAAAAAAAAAAGCCAAGATATAAAAATAGCATCTATCTACTCTCATTTAGAAAGAGATGATCTATTCCGAGATGAATGTATTTTTCAATTGCGATTCATTTATATACTTTTGGAATTTTATAGGAACAAAAGAACATCCGTAAATTTGGTTTTTAAAATATGAGCTGATGTATTCTCTATTTTCGAATTACTTTATGTCGCACTAGGCTTAATTCTCTATCAACACTAAAAACTTTAATTAATTAAAAAAAATGATGGCTTTTTTTCTCATCACCTTACTTCTAAAGAAAATTAACTCCATCATGTGTACAAGCTCATCCACCGGCCAGTGCGCCGTGTAGGACGCATTTTCTCTTTTTTTTTTTTTTTTTTTTACTCAAGCACACCATTTGGGGATTATGTTTTTTTTTTTTTACAACTTTTGAAAATAAATAGAACGGTAGGTTTTAACCATGTCCAACTAATTATATAAATTCTAAAATAATATACAAGTAGATACAAAAACGGTTAAAATGGGTGAATTTATGACTGATATGGTAATACGTGAATAAACAAAAGGCGGGAGAGAGATGGATTACACAAAGGAAAATCCCATTTTTGCAATGTAAATATAAATCCAGCAAAAAAAACCGTTTTAACTTTTCTTTTTTTTTTTTCATTTTTTTTTTCAAACATTTATCAGTGTATAAAGTAGTAGAGAATGAAGATTGAAGGAAAGACTTTTGTTGTTACAGGAGGGTAAAGTAGATGCTGATATTAGTGATCAAAAAAGAGGAGAGCGTCTCTTTTCTAAATGGCAAGTATATATAGTGCTAGTGGTCTTGGTGAAGCAACTGCAAGAGAACTTGTAAAGCGTGGTGCCAATGTATCCGTAAGTGAATTGCTTTATTCCTGTATACAGTCATTTTTTTTTAACATGGATACTTTTTTTTTTTAATCCTAGATCTTTGACTGGAATGTTGAGGGAGCGTAAGTTTGTAAAAAAAAAAAAAAAATGGAAGAAGGGTGGGTTATTTAAATCGTATATATATATATATAGTGAAAAAGTAGCAAGTTCATTAGGCGAACAAGCCTTCGCACCTGGAAAGGTAGATGTATCATCCCAAGAAGATGTCAAGGTCGCACTCCAAAAGACGGTTGATAAGTACGGTCGCCTTGCCGGTGTTGTCAATTGCGGTGGTGTCCTCTCTGTCGGCATGACCGCCATGCCCGAAGGTGTTACTGGTGAAGGAGGTATTGGTACAATCCAATATGAAGATTTTGAAAGAGTTATTCGCGTCAATTTACTTGGTACCTTCAACGTTACCCAGCAAGTGGCTCAGATTATCCTGGGTCAGGAATCTTTTGAGGGCGAGGAAGAGAAAGGTGTTGTTGTCAACACATCTTCCATTGCCTACCAGGATGGTCCTCCCGGTTTGGTTGCTTATTCTGCTTCAAAGGGGGGTGTTGCCTCAATGACCTTACCCTTGGCTCGTGATCTTGGTTACTTTGGTATAAGGGTCATGGCTATTGCTCCTGGTAGTTTCCGTAAGTTAACATCCCAAGTATATTTTTAGCTCAGATAATTGAATTACTTTTTTTTTCACTATAAAAAATATTCTAGATACAAACATGACAGTTGTTGGTAAGGAAGTAACTCAAGAAGACGCTATGAGAATGCTTAGTGGTCAAGCATATCCTAATACCCGCATTGGCAAGCCAAGTGAATATGCCAACCTTGTATGTAGCATTTTCGAAAATACATACTTGAATGGTGAGGTTATTCGTCTTGATGCTGGTGCACGTCTTAACAAAGTCTAAATGTAAATGAGAAAAACTGAAATAATCATAATAAAAAATCTGTAATAAAAATGAAAACGATGTGTCACAAAATAAGGTTTATGTTTATGCAAATGCGAATGAACTTTTTAATAATATAATAAATAAATTATTGAATCACGCGAATTCTAGCGTATTTTGCAAGTAATTCAGGCTCGTTTGCAACATTGTATAATTCATCAATGAGTGCAGCTCTAAAGGTACCAGGGCCATTCACATACTCACGCTTGGCAGCAAGTTCAGAGGCCACAGTGACGGTAAGAATACCAGACACAGTCGCCATCAGGTAATCATCGCGGTTGACAGCAGTAAAGCAAGCAACAATAGAAGAGACCATACATCCGCTACCTGTGATCATTGGCAACAGTGCATCACCATTGTCAATCGCAATGACACGGGTACCATCAGAAATATAATCGGTGGGACCTGTCATGCCCACAATACAGTTGTTTTGCTTTGCAACTGATTTAACAGCACTTACCAACACCTTTTCATCGTCATTACCGACAGAATCCACACCTCTTGATTTTCCTCCAAGTCCAGCTATGGAAAGAATCTCACCTGCATTTCCCTTGAGCACTGTAAGATCGCACAATTCTAAAAATCTGGATAGAATCTTCTTTCTGTGGGAGGTAGCACCGCATCCTACAGGATCCAAAATCACTGGGTTGTTGTTACGTGCATTGACCTGTGCAGCCTTGATCATAGAGTCAACATCGTTTAGTGTACCCATATTGAGCAACATGGCGCCGTTAATGGCTGCAAGATCTTCGAATTCTTGGGGGTTGGTTGACATGATGGGTGAGGCGCCCACGGCGAGTGTTGCATTTGCGTTATCATTGATCACAACATAATCTATTATTATTATTCAATTTTTTACACACATGTGAGCAAAAAAAAAGCAAATGTTTTTTCCTTCTCCTCTTTTTGATCAACTTACTTGTAATATGATGAATCATTGGTGTCTTTTCCTTAATATTTTTCGCAGCTTGAACAGCAAAAGCAATAGCATTCTCGACACTATGATCTGACTTTGCACCCACCTTTTTCAAACTGTTTCCAATAAGACCTGCAAGCTCCTCGCAAGCAACCTTGGGATCCTCTGCAGCCATAATGGCGGATACAATAGCAAGACCGTCCACATGCAACTTGCCTGTGTAGGAGCCTTCAATCAATTCACTTGCATTCTTTGGGCCGATACCACCAATAGCAACAGTAGGAACGGGGTTCTTTTCAATTGATTTGAGAATACCTACACATTATATTTTTTTTTAGCAAACGTTCACCTATCCTTTTTTTTTTTTTTTTTTTTAAAAAAAAAAAAAAAAAAAAAACTTACGTTGAAGACCCTCAATACCCATAGGTTCCTTAATATTCTTCTTTGTAGAAGTAAACCACACAGCACCAATACCCAAATAATCAGCACCCCCCGCAATGGCAATAGCAGCCTCCTCCTCGTTATTACACGACACGCCAATGATCTTTTTGGGACCCAAAAGACGTCTTGCCTCCCTCAATGGCATATCGTCCTGGCCAATATGAACACCCTCTGCATCAATCGCCAGTGCCACATCCAGACGATCATTGATAATAAGGGGTACCTCGAAACGACGGGTCAACTCTTTGACTTGGAGGGCAAAGTCGATAAATGCACCAGTCTCGGTGTCCTTTTCACGTAACTGGACGAGGGTGGTTCCGCCTTCCAGTGCGCGTTCGATTTGTCCCAAGAAGGATTTTCCTTCGGGAACAAGTGAACGGTCCGTTACTAAATAGAGTGAGTAGTCGATCTTCTTGATGGACATTTGTATTTTTTTATTTTGTTTTGCAAATGAAGTAGAGAAAGAGAGGGAAAAACAAAAACAAAAACAAAACTTAAACATTTGGAACTGCGTCATGTGCAGACATTAATGGCGGAGTTATTGATCATGTTGATCACACACACGCACACACCTTTTGTCTCATAGATGAAGTGATAAGAGTGTATGCTAGTATACATAGCAGTTTGTAAGTACATCTTTTGTATACACCCTTTATAGTTACTATAAATGGTAAATAGCAGTAGTGGCGATCATTTATGAAAATATCGTCCTCTTTCATAATGAGACATATTAATATATAAAAGTTCTTGGTTTATTAATAATAAAATGATATAAAACAAAAGTTCGTTGTCTAGAATGCTTCTTTTTTTAATTATTTTTTTTTCTTTACATGATTTATTTAGAGCTGGTGATGGCCAAATTAACCTTTGGAGGAACGCTAAAACCAAATGATTTAGCAATCTTTGCAAGATCAAGATTATCTACATTGAATATCTTCTTGAGATGGTATGTTGCATATGCTTGCAAGTATGATCGGAATGCATCACGTGCGGATTGGTTAAGATAAAAGTTCTTTTCTACCAATTTCTCAAGCTAACAATAATAATAATGAGTTTGATAAAAATATACTTCTCCTTCTTTTCTATCTTACCTGACTCTGTACATTGGCAATCTTATTATTGGGAAACTGGAATTCATTCAATGGTACCTTTGCATCCTTCAAGTATTTTAAGAAACCCTGTTCACTAGGCAACAAGAACAATAGACTCTTTCCCTTGCCACCAGCACGAGCAGTTCTACCCACACGATGGATATAATCACGAGGATCATCTGGTGGATCAAACTGAACAATCCAATCTACACTAGGAATATCCAAACCTCTAGCCGCAACATCTGTACACAACAAAATACCCTTCTCTGCCTTGCAGAAATCAAAAAAGGTGGTACTTCTCTTTTGCTGCTTTTGTTTACCATGTAAATCCATGACGGGCACATCGATGTAATTTAAGAGCTCTGCATAATACTTTACAGTGTTACAATTGGAGAAGAACACAATCACCTTCTTTTTTTGGTTCTTGCGCAAAAAGGTAAAAAGGAGCAAGAATCGTTTATCGGCCTCAACAACCACAAAGCCCTGTTCCAGTCCCTCTGCGGTAGAAGTATCCTTCTTTTCATCGACATTAATATAGAGTGGGCTCTCCTTGAGTGATACGCGTGCAAGGTCAGCGACTTTGGTGGTTTGGGTGGCAGAGAAGAGCATGCTTTGACGCTTCTTGGGTAATAGTTTGATGATTTGTTTCATTTCTTCTTCAAAACCAATTTCCAAAATACGATCAGCTTCATCAATAACAAGTGCTTGTAATTGTTTGTATTTAAATCCGTCCGTATTCTAAAATGCAATCATTAGTATTAAAGCAATATCTATCTTTTTTATTATTTTTACCTGAAGATGATCCAATAATCTACCAGGAGTAGCAACAAGCAAATTCACACCTCTTGACAACTTGTCAATCTCAGCACCCCTGTTTGCACCACCAATAACAAGACCATGTGTAATCTCCTTGTGATATTTACACAACTCCTCGGCAACACCATAAATCTGAATAGCCAATTCACGGGTGGGAGAGATAACAACAATACCCGTACCATTTCTGGCCTTGAACTGCTGGCGCACAAGCAATTCAATGGCGGGGATAAGGAAGGCCACTGTCTTTCCAGATCCTGTCTTTGCTGCACCCAAGACATCTCTTCCTTCTAAGAGGGGTGGAATGGTCTTGGCTTGGACTTCAGTCATTTGTTTAAAACCCATATCACGGACACCCTTCTTGGTTTCTTCGGTGACGTTGAGGTTGTTAAAGTCGAGATCAAGTTTTTCTTCTTGAGTAACTAATGGTAAAGTCTTTTAGTCAATTTTTTTTTTTTTTTTAAGATCTGATCTTTTTACCTTGTTCGGTAGTAGATTGTTCTTCTTCTTGTTCAACAGCAACAGAAGCCTCTTCCTTGGTTACTTCTTGCTTCTTTTTATTGCTAGTATTCTTATTGGCGTTGGAGCGCTTACGCTTCTTATTGGCAGTAACTACTTCAGCCACCATATTTATATTTTGTTTCGATATAAAAAAAAGGATAAAGTAGGATTAATTTTACAAGAAAAAAAAATGAATTAGGCAAATGCAGTGGCTTTGAATAATGAAGTGACTGGTAATACCTTAATGCAAAGAGGAGATGTAGCAGTGTTTCTTGATTGGATGAGCTACTTTATTCTCTCAATAATGAAGAAAGGCATCATTGTACCTTGACCTATTTCATATCTTTAAGGTAATGCTACTGATGTTTTACTTGTCTTATGTTTTTTTTTTCTTTCTTTCTAATAAAAGCAAGTACATCACTAAATGAATAGCCCGTGCTATTGAATGAATGACATAGCGAATCCGATAGTAAGTATAGAGACAGATATTCAGGTTGAAGGAGTACAAGGCTTGGCTATTCTAACCATGATCAAGATGAAATGACAGCAATAGAATAGAAAAACCTTATATACATACATATTACCTGACTATTATTTATACAATCTCTTTTCGCCCTCTATTTTTGAACAGAGTTCTTCACAAGATATACGCACTGAAAATAGAGCTACTGTACAAGCAAAGAAGGCATTCTATGCGTAAATAGAAAAAGAAAAGCTTTTATCCAATATTTAGTTGTTCACCCAATATTCCAAAGAAGGAAATCGGCTATCCAAATCAATTATGTCATCACTAAATTCAAGCCACGCATATATTCATCGACGTATGAGAGCGGTCTTTTCCCCCCCTGACAATTACCGCAGATTTCTTTGTGTGTGCGCTGTGTGTGCAAAAAAAAAGAAAAAAAAAAAAACTGCAAATCTATTGTGTAGTGTGTGTGTGTGTGTGCCAACTGTGTGTGTGGAGTAAATGGCATATTTATTTTAACTTTTTTATTCTTTTTCTGTTACTTTCTTTACTTTATACATAAACAGTTTAAAATATGGCTTCTCGTTTCACTGCTCAAGTACCCAAGGTTGGAAATAGACAATAAAAAACCAAAACAAAAAAAAACCCAATTTATATTAAACACATGTTTATACTATTCTTAGTTGGCTCGTGGTTATGCTGCTGCCGCTCAAGTCAAAGTAAATTTTAAAAAAAAAAAAAAGAAATCGACAAACGACCTTCTTCAACAACAAACTAAAATTCATTCCATCGTCTCTTTTTTTTATTCTATCTATTCTAGGCTCCCATTACACTCCACGGTCTTGATGGACGTTACGCTACTGCCCTTTTCACCGCTGCCGCCCGCCAGGGCTCCCTTGAAGCCGTCGAAAAGGACTTGAAGGCCCTCCAAGGTGCCGTCACCAAGGATAAGGCCGTCGGTGCTTTCCTCGAGAACCCTACCATCAACCGTGAAAAGAAGATTCAGGGTGTCAATGCCCTCCTTGCCAAGGCTGGTACTCCCAACACCTTGACAAAGAACCTCTTTGAGACTTTGGCCGAGAATGGTCGTCTTGAACAGACCCCCAAGGTGATTGCTGCCTATGCTGAATTGATGAGTGCTCACCGTAATGAATTGCCCATGGTTATCACCTCTGCCAAGGTAAAAGAATATAGATATGGGATTTGGTTAAGATGATGATATACTCAAAAAAATATGACTATTGTATAGGAATTGGATAAGGCTACCTTGAACAAGATCTCTGATGCCCTTCAAAAGAGTGCCCTTGCCGAGGGTAAGAAGCTCTTGGTCTCCAACAAGGTCAAGCCCGATATTATGGGTGGTCTCCTTGTTGAGATTGGTGATAAGAGCATTGACTTGACTGTCTCTTCCAAGCTTGCCAAGTTGAACAAGTTGGTTACTGGTAAGTTTTATAAATGGGGGACGAGGATAAAATAACAGTAATATTAAAATTTTCATCTTCTTTTTTTTTTTTTTTTTTTTTGTATCATAGACTCTGTTTAAACAAACCACCTTTTGATACACGCATTTACCTCTTTTTTATACAGAAAAAGAAAGAAAGATATAAATATACTTTTTTGTTATTTAAATAAAAACAAACTCTACAATACGAATAGATACTCTATGTATTAAACATGTCATTTTGGAAAGAAGGAATGGATGTGTGTTTGTGACTGTTTTACCAATTTATGAGAGGCCTAGTTCCATAAAAAAAAATACACACATCATTCTACACACACACTTTTTTTTTTTTTTTTTTTCTCTTATTTATAAACACCTAAACAAGAACAGAAAGAAACCACTTTTTTCTTTTCTTTTTTCTGTTTATCCATCTTCCATCAAAACAAAAAATGAGTGACAGTGAAACCAACTTATTTGATCAAGATGACGAGGAGCAATATAGCCAACAATCAGAGGAAGAAGAAGAAAACGTTGGCTATAATCGTCACCGCATTCAAGACGATGACGAGGATGAAGATGACGACGATGACGACGACGATGAGGAGGACGAGGAGGACGACGAAGAAGAAGCTCGAAAAGTAAAAAAAAAAAGAAAAAAAAAATATAATTATATTCTGAGAGACGAAAAAAGAAACCTAAAAAAAAAAAAAAAAAAAAAAAAAAAAAAAAAAAAATGGTATACAGCAGTGGGAATCCAAAGAGCTTACCTTTTGATTTTTATTACCAACAGATTGCACAAGGCTTTATTGTCGATGATGATGATGAATCCGATGCTTCTGACGAAGTAGAAGTCCGTCGTAAAAGAAAGAAAAAGGTCGAAAATTGTAAGTTGTGTCAAGATATATTATTTCTAAATAGATGACTAAATAGAGAGATAAAATAGATGACGATGACCTTGATGAAGATGATATAGACCTTTTGGAAGAAAATACGGGCATTAAATTAAATCGATCATCAGGTGTAAAGTATATATAAAAATAACGCGTCTATATATATATTATATATCATATATTAAGCCTTTTCTATATAGCCTAAATTAAAGAGACTCAAGAGAGGTCGTGAAGAAACATCTTATGAAAATAAACGTGTCGATACCATCTTTTCAGATGAAGAAGAAGAGGAGGTACAAGATACCGCAAGAGGAGATACAGGGCGTCATACTCGAAAGGAAGAAGAATATGCAGATGAATATGATGATAGAGAACGGTATCGTCGACGTGATGCCTATGATGATATGGGAGATTTTATTGCAGATGAAGATGATGAAGATAACCAGGACTTTGATGACAGACGTCGTGATACACGTGGCTATGATAATGATAGAGGTAGAAGAGGAAAGGCTAGTAAGGAGATGATGGATATTCTGCCTGAGGGTATTAGTGAAGAGTAAGTGTATATTAAGGTTTGCATGATTTTTATGTATAAAAATTCTCACACACATTATTTTCCAGTGTACTTGTTGATATGTACGATATATTTGGTGATGGTGGTGATTATGCATGGGCACTATATGATGATGAAGTATGGATTTATTTTTTTTAAGAATATATATATACGTTATAGTTAAAAAAAAAAAAAAATGATAGGAAATGACTGCCAATAGAGAACGTGAACCTCAACTAGCAGATATTTTCGAACCTAGCGAACTTGCCGAACGCATGATGACCGAAAAAGATGACGAGATCCGTCTTCGTGACGTTCCCGAGCGTTTACAAATGCGTTACGAAGGTATTTTAAAGACGTTTGATCAAGCCAGTGATGAACAAATTCAGGAAGAATCTGCATGGATCTCGCGCACCATGGCCCGTCATCGTGGTCATGAACAGCCCACCGACAAGTTTACCGAAGCAGTGACCTATGTTGTGGGTTTCTTCACCAAGGAATATTTGGAGGTACCTCATATCAAGGACCATCGCCGTGATTTCTTTACAGATATCGATCGGGACACGGGAACGAGCACCGAGATTCTTTCCGAGGCAGATTTGTGGGAGATTTACGATTTGGATTTCAAGTACCAGAGTTTTATTGAGCGTCGGACCACCCTGATGGAGTTCCTGGCCAAGTGCGGTATTGAGGATGATTATGTGAATGATATGCTTGCCCGTGTGGAGCGGGTAGAGGAGATTACAGATCTGACTGATTTTATCAACCTCAAATTCTCGGAAAAGATCAACAATATGCAACTCTTGCAACGCGGCCCCAAGCGTCCTCTCAACAAGTCACTCTATGAGCTTAGCGCCAAATCCAATATCCATGAATTCCTACCTCGCTTCGGTCTCACCGCACGTGAATTTGGTTCCAATTACATGGAGGGCAACAGACGCCACAACCCGGATGACAGCTCGGTGGATCCCATTGTCGAGGCGGATCTGTACACAGGCGGTGGATTTGCAGATGCGGAGCGTGTGCTCAAGGCAGTAAAATCGGTACTTGCCCAAGAGATTGCTTATGATCCACAGGTGCGCAAGGCCATGCGTCGTGATTGGGAGATCTATGCCACCATCCAAGTGAAGCCCACCGAGCGTGGTTACAATGCCATTGATGTCCTTCATCCCATGCATCCCTTCAAGTTTTTGCATGAAAAACCTCTCAATGCCTTCAAGGACGGCCAATTCCTACAGATTCTCAAGGGCGAGAAGGATGGTCTCTTGACGGTCGAGGTCAAACTCCAGGATCAATCTGCGTGGTTCCATCGCATTTCAGACTTTTACATCTCGGACGGGTACAGTGATACCGTGCAGCAGTGGAACGAGCAGCGCAAGGAGGTGCTTGAACAGGCATTGCGAGAACACCTCAACCCGCTCATGTCGAAATACATTCGCGAAAAGCTGCGTGTGGAGGCACAGGAACACATCTGTTTGGCGGCCTACAAGAGTCTCCACAGCAAAATCAATGTCGGTCCATTTAGAGGCCCCGAGTCCCATTTCAAGACCGTACTCCCCCGTGTCATCACCGTCTCCTCTGGCAATGGTAGCGTCAAGGACCCTGTGGTGGCCGTGTTTGTCAATCAGCGCGGAAAAGTGCTTGATCAGCTCGAAGTGCCCAATCTAAAGGACGAGAAATACTGGAAGGAGATGAGCGATTTTATAAAGTCCAAAAAGGCCAATGTGCTCGGCGTGGCCGGTTACAATGCAGAGACACGTCGTATCATTAAGCACATGCAGACCATGATTGGTGAGATTAACCAGTCTGGCGAACACAACAAGATGGATATGGTGGTGGTCAATGATGAGACGGCACGTCTCTTCAAGAACTCGACGCGTGCCCAGGACGAATTCCGCGATCATACCGAGGTGATGCGTTACTGCATCTCGCTTGCGAGACGCCTGCAAAACCCCGTGCTCGAATACGCTGGATTAGGCCGCGATCTGTTGGCGATCCGTCACGACGACCTCCAGCATCTGGTGCCGGAGGACATTCTCTATTACTATCTGGAACGTGCCATTATCAGTGTTGTCAATGACCTCGGTGTGGATATCAACTCGGCCTTACAAAGCCCCTATCAGGCCAGCGTCCTCCAATACGTCTGTGGGTTTGGTCCCCGTAAATCACAGAGCATTCTTAAAAAGCTGGAAGCCTCGGGCGAGTTGGAGAGCCGTACTGCCCTCGTGCTCCGTAAACTGACCCCCGCCAACACCTTTATGAACTGTGCCAGCTATCTACGCATCCGTGATATCGATGGTGCCGATATCCTCGACGATACACGCATCCACCCACAGGACTACGAGCTTGCTCGCAAAATGGCCGCCGATGCACTCGAGATTGACGAGGATGAGATGGATGACTATGATTCCAAGGTCGCTGTTGTCACCCGTGTTGTCAAAGAATACCCTGATAAGCTCAACGATCTCATCCTGGATGACTATGCGGTTGTTTTACGAAAGCAGTACAACGCACCCAAACGCCAGATCCTGGAGCACATCAAATTGGAACTTCAGGGACCCTACCATGACCGACGCCACCGCTACGCCCGCCCCACACTGGAAGAGACCTTTATGATGGTCACGGGCGAGACCCGTAGCACGCTCAGCGAGGGCTTTATTATACCTGCCATGGTAGTCTCGGTCCGTGGCAAAGTCGCCAACTGTGTCCTGGACTCGGGCCTGGAGGGCACCATCTATGTTGACCATGCCTCTGACGAGCGCCTCATGAACATTGGCGACGCACTCCAGGTCGGCCAGACGATCAATTGTAAGGTCCTGAGGATCGACCGGGACAAGTTTATGGTGGATCTCTCCTGCAAGGCCTCGGATACCGAAAAGGCAAGCGACTATGATCTTCGCAAGCTACCCGAGGACCCCTACTATGACCGCGTACAAGAGACCAAGGAGGTCGAAGAGCACCGCGCCAGTCGTCGCAAACAGGCACGCTCCAAACGCATCATCAAGCACCCCCTCTTCCGTCCATTTGATCATCGTGAAGCCGAGGCCTATCTTGCCACACGCGGCCGTGGCGACATTGTGGTCCGCCCCTCCTCCCATGGCTATGACCATATCGCTATCACCTGGAAGGTAGACGATGACCTCTACCAGCACGTCGATGTAGTCGAGGTCAAGGATAAGAACGACCCGCATGCCCCCGCACAGCTCAAGATTGGCAGCCACACATTCCATGACCTCGATGAGCTGATTGTGACTTATGTCGAGGCGGTGGCCCGCAAGGTTCAGGAGTTGATGGCACATCCAAAATATCGCCCTGGTGGAACGCGTGCATTAAATGAACACTTGACGGCACTCACACAGGCAAACCCGCGCATGTCTGCATATGGTTTCTGTCTGAACGAAAAACCGGGTTATTTTGATTTAGGATTTAAATTTAACGCCAAAGGACCTCCTATGCGTTGGGTAATATTAAATGCATAAAAAAACACACCCTTTTTTTTTTTTGTATAAACTCATTTTATTTGTTATATATATAGGTTGTGAAGGTATTGCCCGAAGGTTACAAGTTACGTGATACTTCTTATCCACAGGTGGATGCCTTGATTAATGGTTTTAAGCATATTCAACAGGCAGAAGCACAGAGACATAAAAGAAGAAGTATGAATAATAATAGATATTAACCTCATAATTTAATACCATTTCTATCCAACCCTAAAAAAAAAAAAACGACACACCCTGATAAATATTGTAAAGAAAAAATGAAATAAAAATGACACACATTTTCGCTCTCGCTCTCTCAAGATGATATATATGCACAGCATTAACAGTTATACTTCTCCTACGTCTCTTAAAAACACAAATAGCTGTACTTTAACAGGTACGTGGAAGCATTCGTTTGGAACTTTATCTGGGAGAGAGATACAACCATAATTATATATACTACATATATCACTTGTTTGTTACTACAACCGACTAAATTCATGTCTAGGATGAGAACATTCAACAAATTTATACTAAGTAATGCATTATAGTAAGTGAGCATACGTTACATGTATCGGAGCACGTTCACAATGAACAGGATTTACAGTAGTGGGTCTTCGTCAGAAAAAGGTTAGTAGAAGTTCTGCACGACTCCGGTTTTACTGGAACAAAATACATACGCCATCAGCACCTACACCCGTATCTACCCACCTAATTTCTATCTAAAGCCGTTATTGCTTTGCTTATGTTGTAAAACATTATATAAATTTTTGGTTTTTTTTTTTATTATAATAGCTCCTAGTTGTAGCTCCTGGTTACAGCTATGTTCCGCCCTTGTGAAAAGGGATTTTAATATTTATTTTTGTTCCTCAATTTTTCTCCTACTAATAGGGAAATGTTAAGAAAAGTCAAAAAATATATATTTTTCCTAGAAGGTTCCTACACTAAATATTTTTTTTTTTCTGAGGACACCTAGTAATTTTTATTTCCTCTTACAACATTTTTTTCTTTTTTTTTTGATAAAAATAAATTTTTTTTTTTTTTTTTTTTTTTCTTTCTC